>JACYXH010000410.1:465000-527500 GCA_026745465.1 Lota lota | reverse complement strand
CTTTCCTTCTGTTATTCTCTACCCGGGTTGTCGGTTGGGTAGGTTGGTGAACGTTTCTGGTCAATCCGACGGGCTTTTCTAAACCTTCTGTTCCTCACAACCAGACAGCACAGACACACGTAGGTAGGGCGGACGTGTGTGTGGATAGAGTGTGTGGGAGTCGGGCAGAAGGGGAGGGTCAGGTGTTGTTAAGGTCCTGTAAACCACACACACACAGATACAGACATGTCAACCCCCTCCCCCCCACATGCACGCACACGTACACACACAGATACACACACACACACACACACACACACACACACACACACACACGTACACACACACATACACACACACACACACATTCGGACATGGCACCCCCCCCCGCCCACATGCACGCACACGTACACACACACAGCCACACACATACCCAGACGTACCCCCCATACACACAGGCAAATACATATAGAAATGTATATATATATATGTATTTACAGATAATTATTCATTGTGGAAATAAGGGAAAACAAAGAAAATAAACACAAATAAAACTGACATGCAGACAGGCAGACAGGTAGCTGCACAGCATGAGTCAATGATTCACACAGCAGCACGTGTTTCTTTCTGACAAGAACTCCTTAAAAACAACCAAATAACAAATTACAAATAATACTAAGAAGCTAATGGAACGACAATTCGACTTCTTGCCTGCACAGCGTTGAGGACGAGGGCCACACAGTCTAAGAATAGATGAGGCCAGCGTTGGGACACGCGGCCCGGGACCTAATAAGGCCTGCAACATGAGGCCCCCAGAATGCCTCAGTGACGATTCACACCGCCAATATAGACCCCTCTTACTGCAACACATTCTCTCTCTCCCTCTCTCTCTCTCTCTCTCTCTCTCTCTCTCTCTCTCTCTCTCTCTCTCTCTCTCTTCTCTCTCTTTACTGTTGGTTTGGGGATCAATAGCAGTGTAACAGGTCAGGGCGGCATCTTCTCTCCATCGTCAAAATGGCATAGCTTCCATATTTGACGCCTTTTCATTTAGCTTCTCCTTACGTTCTGTTGTTATCGCTCTCCCTCGCTCTCTCTCTCATGCGCGGTGGCTGTCCCTCTCTCACTCACGTGCTCTCTGTCTCTCTTTCTTGCTGAATATTTTGTAGCACAACACATTGCTCGATGCTGTGACCTCCTAGACCCCCCCGAACAACATGCACACATACACACACACACACACACACGCACATTCACACAAACACACAAACACACACAAACACACACACATACACACACCATACATACTATGAGATAACTGAGCTGCCAATAGTGCATATGTCTGTCTCTCTGGTCCCTATTTCATTTCGTTATCTGTTAGCCCTGTTATGCGTTTTTATATGTGACACTTTACTGCTCTGTGTGAATACAAATATAAGTAATATGAAAAAGTTCAATTTGCTTTACATAATTTTTGCCTTCTCCTCAGCATCGGCTATTCTAATAATTCATGATTTGGTTGTGACACGTCTTATTGCTTTCAAGGGACATAAAAGAAAAGAAAAGTTTTCTAATGTGGTACTGTTAGTCTTTTTGTCAATCAGTTGTTCTTTGTGAAACACTGGCAGATCAGGTTACAGCCAGACAGACAGACACACACACACACACACACACACACACACACACACACACACACACACACACACACACACACAGACACAGACACAGACACAGACACACACACACACACACACACACACACACACACACACACAAAAACCCCTATGCATACCATGCACATACTGGAAGTACTCCATCAAACCCAATAATATGTGTGTTAGCTCATAGTGTGTCCTGAGCCAGAGGCGGAAACTGTCCTCACTAATACCTAGATAAAGAGAGAGAGAGAGAGAGAGAGAGAGAGAGAGAGAGAGAGAGAGAGAGAGAGAGAGAGAGAGAGAGAGAGAGAGAGAGAGAGAGAGAGAGAGAGAGAGAGAGAGACCAGTAGAATGGTCAGCATGTTTATTACGGGTCTCAGGTGTTGAGACCCCGCTTAACTTTTAACACAAACACACACACACACACACACACACACACACACACACAAACACCACACACACGCCCACACTAGGAATGGGCAACGTGGAAAACTGTGTTATCACGATAAATCAGGGGGAATTTTACATGATATGCTTATACAATCCAAATACCATTCTAAACAGTCTAGCTGAGGGTCATTCCATCTGAATATATGGAGGTATCGGACTCAAACTAGTTTTCCTTTCTCTCTGACTTTTCAAACGTCACATTTTGATTGTTTTAAGGCCCCATCTTCTCATCATTATTCATCGAGACTATAAAACTTGGTATCATGATAAGTCGGTATGTTAATTTCATTGGGCCACAATACCATTAAAAGAAGGTTAACGATAGGCCTAATATTGAATTGTTGCTCAACCCTAACACACACCCATATGCACAGAAGCAAAATCAGTAACTGACTCTAGAGGGTGCTAAAGCTTTCTACTACCATTTACATAACACAGCTGTGCTACACATGATTCCTGTGTCTGATTAGTAGGCTAATTACATCCGGATGTCCTAGTTGTTGTATCGGCTTTGCATGATAGCCTGATCTCAGCGAGGTCAGTGGGAAACTGAGCCAGGCCATTGGCTGTAAAATCCTGAAATCCCTTTGGTTGCTTTGAGATCAACAAGCAAATAAGCATAGTTACATAAGCTAATCTATAGTGCAGAAGAAACTGGAGAAAACAGTGATATGCACTTTTGGGAACAATGTGTGTGTTTGTGTATGTTTGTGTGTGCGTGGTTTTTTGTTCACGTGTCACTTTTTGTGTGGTTCTGTGGGTGTTGTTTGTTGTGTGTTTCTGTATGTGTGTGTGTGTATTATTTTTTGTGTGTTTCTGTGTGTTTGTGTATCTATGGAAAACTCAAGGACACAAGAGCCAGAAAGCTGCTTTCCGCACAGGAATCAGCAAAACTTTATTTAGAAAAATAAATAAAAGCAACACACAAATATAACTTTAACGTTTTTTATACATCTATAACAAAATTAACATGGAACCGCCGCTTATAACATAAAGTCAGTCTTACAGTGTTTTATATTACTAATATTCTAACCTTGATGTCGGAAAAAAACTGCATGTTTATTACTTATATTACGTATATTATTAATATTCTGCAGTATATTAATACTGCAGAATTGAATGTTGATCATACAATTATATGGCTACACGTGTATTTATGTATTTTCTGAGGGCGTGATTAATACAATCATTGTCGATAATGCAGCAATTGTGAAAAGTAATTAAAATGCAGAACCAAAATCATGAGAGGGTTGTCAAACCATTGTGAACGCAATGTGGTTGGATCTATTGCCCCCCTTGTGTGCACTAAAGTGGGCCACACAAGTCTTACTGTGCAGCAATTCGGCCAATGTTTTGTGTCTAGCAAACAATTTCTTGTACAGACTCCAGTTTGAGCTCGCCTTGGGATCATCGCACAGAATAAATTAAACCAAGCTAAATATAATGTAAAGGAAACATCAGCAGATAACTCAACAAAGTCCTGCTGCCATGCAGACACACAGGAGCACACAGGAACGCACACACACACACACACACACACACACACACACACACACACACACACACACACACACACACACACACACACACACTTCTTGACTCAGGAGTGTTTATGACAGAGTGTAAAAACCGGCCACTCAACCCACTTGATGTTGCTCTTTCAAATGATCCTGTGATCACACACACAAACACACACACACATGCACACTTACACATGCACATACACAGAATGCCATGTTAGCTGATGCATGGCAGGGTGCTATGACCAATGTTTCAGACTGTCTGATCTGTCGGTGGCCCAGTCCCCCATGCTGGGCCCAGGAATGGAAAAGTCATTGATAAAGGCCAAGAGGGCAATTAGATTACCCTATTGCCAGCTTGTCTGTGTGTGTTTGTTTGTATGTGTGTGTGTGTCGGTGTGTGTGTGCATGGCTGACATCCCAATGTGTATTATTTTCTTTTTATATGAAAGCATGTCTACAAACAAACAAGAGAAGGAACTACCTTGATGACCATCCAAAAACATTTCACATTGTATTGACACTTTTAGGTTCATTTTCGTGTGTGTCTCCATTCCACCCCCCCCCCCCCCCCCCCCCCCCCCCCCCCAATGTGTGCACATCAGTTGATTAATTGAGTTGATTATCCCACAGCCCACTAGGACACCCCACATACAAAAGGTCAAAAATGGATACACACATAGCAATGAACAAATGTGTGCATACACACACATACACACACATACACACACACATACACACAAACATACACACAGCTCTGTCCAAACTTGCGGTCACACATCCTGGTTGGGTTTGGACACGGCGATGCATGGCAACACCTTGTCATGCCTGGGCATCTGCTGGGGCACCGTGGCAACGGGGACCATTGTGTCGAGTGCTTTGAGGGTGGGACCTTGGTCGCCGCGGAAACATAATTGATCGCGCAAGAGCGGTGGGCTGGATTTAGAGGTGACGATGACAGAGGTAGTCTCCGTGCACGCAACCTGCAGCCCGGAAGCTTCCTTGATTTTATCCTCCTGTAAAATGGGAAGGCAGACACACACACACACACACACACACACACACACACATACACAGAGAGAGAGAGAGAGAGAGAGAGAGAGAGAGAGAGAGAGAGAGAGAGAGAGAGAGAGAGAGAGAGAGAGTTAAACTAGGCGTAAATTAGCTACTATTGGGCATCATTTTATGAAACCATGAGAATTTAATATGTATTTATTGTCACTGGAGAGTACACATAATGCATGTGTGCATGTGCGTGTGAGGGCAAGAGAGAGTGAGAGAGAAAGAGAGAGAGACAGAGAGAGAAAAAAAGAGAGGGCGAGAGAAAAAGAAAGACAAGTCATTCTATGGCCTAGTCCCAGGAAATAGTTTGATTAACTCTATCCCAGCCATTACCTCACTATATTATATCATAGCCTTACTTTTTCTTTGTAAATACACATATGAATTTGTATTATATTGTATTTTAGACGATTGTATTTCATTTATATTTATTATGTGCTTTTATTAGTTTATTTATTATTATTATGTTGTATCATTGTATTTTTGTACTTTGGCAATGTAAATGTACTTTTTCCAGGCCAATAAAGCCTTTTCGATTTTCAATCTTGAGAGAGAGATTAAAAGAGAGAGAGGGAGAGAGAGAGAGAGAGAGAGAGAGAGAGAGAGAGAGAGAGAGAGAGAGAGAGAGAGAGAGAGAGAGAGAGAGATCAGACAGCTGCGGCTTCAAATTGGGGTGGATTGGTCATTTTGGCTCCCTGTCAACATTCACCCCGTCCTCCCATCAATAGTGTTCCATTTAATCTGCCAGGCAGAGAGTGTGGCGCTAAGCTGATCAAAGCTATTGATCAATGCCATTGATTAATTACTTCTTTTTTTCCACTGTGTGGATAACAACCACGACCCAATACACATTGTCACGCTTTGTCACTCTGAACTGGCTGCCCCAGTAGTTTTCATAAGAGAATCAGAGAACCTATTGGTAACAAAGTTTCCCAGGAGTTAGCCTCACAGAGACAATTATCTGTGCACTTTCAAATCAATTGTGTAAGTGGCATTTAAAGCGACTCCCCCCAGCATTATAGCGCATAGCCTGATTGTATGTGGTATTGTCATAACTTATTTACTGTGAAAAGTCATTCTGCGGATGCAACATGAGCGCACTGGGGATGTCGGTTATAGGGGATAACATTGGATTTGTCAAGCTTGATAACAAAATTACACCATTTTGAACAGTCAGTGGTCTTTCAACAAGCTGGATTAGCTCTGCTACAGGTTTTTCTTACATTGAGGACCAAACTTGCTAGCCAATTTGAAAGCAAATACAAAAAATAACTCACTCAACACAGTTTTCGTTTCAAATGTATTCTGGTCATAAATTATAATTTAGAACAGTAGAAGGATTTTAACATACTGCATGTTTATTTAAATAATTCCAAATGGAAAAAGTGCAGATGATAGATGCTTTGCCAGATGAAAAGAGGAAATCAATCCGTAGAAATGGCCACTGGAGAAGTCATTTTTTGGGTCCTTTACTGCAGAAATTGGTCTTGCTTGCCGTGTTGGAACACAATAAAGTGAATCTAAACGGTTTCGGACAACCTCTGCATCTTCTACCGCTAGAGGTGATACGCGGGCCCTTATATTGACATTCAGGATCACCTATCCCCTACAGCCACTGCTCCCGAGCCCTTCGGCTATTGTTACCATGACGATTGTGTGGCTTTCCACCTCATTTAGAGGTGGGGTTGTCAGTGTGGTGCTGAGAAGCGGATTTAGAAATACATGGAACTTGGCTTACATTGGCTGGCAGCATGATGGACTTAAGGCTGAAGTTAGACATGGAGATGTCCTCCAAATCTGTCTGGGTCTGGAAAGAACACACACACGCACGCACGCACGCACCACACACACACACACACACACACACACACACACACACACACACACACACACACACACACACACACGCACACTAGATTTACTTTTTGGATTTTAAACCGAGCGTTGAGTCCAGAGCTTGTCAGTCTAGAGGCTGGGAAACGCTGACATAGTAATTAATGGAATGTATTCCACAGCCAACAAATGCGGGTGCTTCCGATGACTGAGTCGGAACATAAAAAAATTGGCTGAGCTTCAATTCTCGATGGCGAACACTAGTGTCAACTCACCACTTTCACTCATAAATGATGACGTTCTTTTCATGACTCTCCCTGTGGATCACATCTACTGGTAAGTTGAGGAGTTGACACGCTGATGGTGAGGTCAAGCAGTATTTGCCCTTTACAATGTGTTACAGTTGATGTCACAATCACCAGATTACAGTTGATGTGTTCTGGTGATCACAGCAATCACTGCATTCTAGTATTCGGTGCAATACAGCTGTTGAAGTTAAGTCTTGATAAAAACAAATGTGCAATCCAAATTGAATTCTTGATTAAGGAGTTTCCTGATTAAAGAACTAGATGAAGATAATACATTTCGCTATTGGCATTATTTGACAATAGTGAGACAGAGCCCTCTCAAATGATTGGATGTATGTAATTGTGCACTCTGCTCTTGGCATAACAGTGACCAACAAGTAAATGTTCTTAACAATGAAGAATAATATCTGTGAAACAAACATAACACTTAAATCCTTACCCTCTGAAGCAAGCAACAAAGTATGTGACTTATATGAGACTGAACCAGATAATAAATGGAACCGTATTTAGTGACAGAAATTAGCTACTTTTAAAAGCGCCCAGGAACAACGTCAAACCAAAGTCAGACACCTAGTCTCCACGTATGGCTTTAGATTTGACATGACTACATTAAACCAAGGAGTGCAAACCATGAAAACTACGGAAGGCCAAAAGGGTGAAAACTAAGCCTCATTGCAAACGTGTAGTCATTGAAATCGACGTAACATACGGCATTTACGCTTTCAAAACACCGTATTTTACGCCGTTATACTTTATTACGGTGTAAATACAGTCATTTGCGCCGCTTTTGACAGCGTTTTGTACAGCTTTTCAACAGCGCCTTTTGATAAAAGTCAAATGAGCTCCTCCTCTTGCAGTCAGTAAGTATGAACCTTCCTCACCCAATCAACGATTACCAAAGTCAGACCACACCAGTCCATTAATGATCCTTCCATCTTTCGCGCTGTGCATTCACTTCACTACACAATGTTGAGGCTATATCGAGTGTTTAATCCAATGTTCAATCAGGCTGTAGGCTTAACGTTATTTTCACTTAGATCTCCACATTTAGTTTCTGTTTAGTTCTCAGAAAGGAGCGTGTGGATCCATATTTCCGCCTTCTACGAATGTGTTCAATGTGAAGTGAATGATCGTTATAAGCCTACATCTATTCTTCTTGATGTTCAGTGTGGCTGTTTTACCAATAGGCAATATTCATTAACCTCATAAAATGAATAAAGACGATTGTTTAAGAATGTTTTCTTCACATGAATGCAGTCTCATTCTACCAGGACGCCTCTGCTCATGAACGCCCTCATTATATTCCTAAAGGGATGAGGGTGGAGGAGCGTCCCGGCTGAATGTCATGTGTCTCTGGGATCGGTTTATACCCTTCATTCACACTATTCATTCAGGATTCTTGTGCCCTCCCATCATGCTTCAGTTACCCAACAGATGATCTCCAAATGTGTCTGTCTGCCTGTCTGTCTGTCTGTCTGTCTGTCTGTCTGTCTGTCTGTCTGTCTGTCTGTCTGTCTGTCTTCCATTAGTCCATAGTAGTACTCACACTGATCAGAGATAGGTGACATATCGAGGGGTCAGTCGGGCTGTGGACGGCCGCTCTCTCGAAGACCCTTGAGTCTCGAACTCTGACCTTTGACCTCTGGCTGGTGTGGCGCACTTGTTTTGTGTCGCTGGAGTACTGACGGCTCACGGGCAGCCGCGTCGAGATATCCACCTCCGTATCGGAAAAGCCGCCCTGTGACATGCACACACACACACACACGCACACAAACACACACACACACACACACATACACATGTGTACACACACACACACACACACACAAACACCACACACGCAGGCATGCACATACACACAAACCCACACACACACACACACACACACACACATGCACATGCACTCACATGCGCGCACACATACGTTCAGATACACACACACATAATAATGGACACGTCAAAATCACAAATCATTTGATTTCAAGCCTCTTCTGCAACCTCAAGAAGCGATCGTTTCCTACTGGACGGACACCCGAGCTCACCGATTCACTGTCGGACTGCGAGGAGAGGCGGGGCTTGTGGGGGCGGTCAGACGATTGGCTGGTGACGGTTGATCGGCGGGTGGATTGGAAGCTGCTGCTAGTGAGGCGGTCCCTGGTGGGCACACACAGCAGGACGCCCAGGTAGGGGACATACCTGCTGATGGCTGCCCTGGGGGGGAATGGGGTGAGAGAGACAACGTAAGACAGAGTGTATTTGTGTGTGTGTATGTGTGTGTGTGTGAGTGAGAGAGAGAGAGAATGTGTGTTTGTGTGTGTGTATGTGTGAGAGAAAGAGAGAGTGAGAGAGAGAGTGTGTGTGTGTGTGTGAGTGAGTGAGTGAGTGAGGGAGAGCGAGAGAGAGAGAGAGAGAGAGAGAGAGAGAGAGAGAGAGAGTGTGTGTGTGTGTGTGTGTCCTTATGTCCATGTGTATACTATCTGTGTGTAAATTGTAAATATGTGTCCCCGTGTGTTCATGTGTATCTCTATGTATCTACTCGTATACGTGTGCCCATATGTGTGTCTCTGTATGTGTGGTGTTAAACCTGTATTTGGGGTGTGTGATGGCATAGATGATTGGGTTGTGGATGGCGGAGGCCTTGGCGATTACTGCAGGGACCGAGTTCATGTAGGGAGTCAGCATGTCAGCATACCTGACACAGAGAAGAAGAAGAAGAAGAAGAAGAAGAAGAAGAGTGTAGGAGAGTGTGGTGTCAGAAACACATGGAGACACTGTGTAGCCTATCAGGTACTGCACAATGGGAGAGACATTCAAAGCAGACAGGAGGAAATGGTTTAGAGGGAGGTCAATATTGTGTGTGTTTGTATTCATACTGATACGAGGAATGAACCCTCTACTTCCTTCTTTCAATGCCTTTTTCATTCTACTAGTTTCTGAGCACTGGGGACAGCACAAGTAGGACGTGTATGACGCTACTTTACGGCGGCGCTGGGATTGGCTGATCAGCCCCACACAGGACTGATCCAAGGGGATTTAACTCACCTGTGGAATCCTGGCACGGGAAAAGTTTGAAATATCAAAGACCGGATGGACACCGAGAGAGAGAGAAATAGGCTATGTGTTGTTGGAGCGATTTTTGTATTAGCCCATCTGTTCATTTGGGGTGTAATCATACGGGTGGATTCAGAGGAACGCTAGGACCGCGTTATTGAGAAACGATCCACGGGTAATCAAGGCAATTACAACAAGACGGGACTCGGGACGTCGTGCCCAGGTTGAACTGGAAGCGGGACCTGAACAATGCGAGCCCTGGTGAGTATCACTCTCCATCATAAGCTTCCCCAGCGCTCTTTTGTTGTTCTATCCCTGACTCTTTAGTCACAACACCCAGGACTAGTATACCGTTTCGGACTTACCCTGTGATTAGTTTGTAACAATACACAGTGTCCTTAGCCCATTTACTACATCCTGTTCATTCATTTCACTTCCTCTCTTGAGCCCATGAGATTTAACCTCACTGTGGCATTAATGGAATATTATTACTAGTATAGTAATTCTCAATATATTTTTAACCAATGTAACGTTATCCCTTCTAAGATGTTTTTTCAGCCAAGTACAAAAAACCTTTTTTGAAAAAGGAAAAGTAAGGTCAATAATGTGTGTGCATGTTAAAATTATCATGAAATGGGTGGAGCAAAGACTTTAAGTGATTAACATGAGCTTGTGCTTCACTGATGAATTTTGTCATTCACTAGAAAGATTTATCAAACATGCATGTTAGTATTCACATTTACTTAATTTTGCTAAGCTGTTTTTCAGAAGCAACTATTTTATTTGTATTTTACAATTGTTCATAACCAATATTAAAATAAAAACTACACATTTTATAAATTGTCCAACCCCCTGTAAACCTTCAAAGTACCCCTAGGGGTACACGTACCCCTACTCTAGAAACACAGATCCAGCCTACAGTGCATTCTTTCATGGCAACTCAAGTAAACGGTTCTGAGGGAGACTTTCATGCATGCACTCACACATGCATGCAGAAGCCGTAGATGTGCACAGAAATACACAGAGACACACAAAAGTAGCAGCGTTGTACCCTGCGAATGCGGTGAGGGCCACACAGGAGTAAGGGGCCCAGGAGATGACGTAGAGCAGGATGACGATCAGAGCAATCTTGGCCATTTTCCATTCACCCTTCATCTTATGCATCTTCTTGATGGAGTCCCTGGCTCCTCCACTGTTGATCTTGCATACCGCCCTGCGAGTGTGCACACACACATCCACACACACACAAACAAATGCACGCACGTGCACATACACACACAAATGCATGCACACATACATATGCATGCATGCACATGCACACATGCATGTGCAAGCCCACATACACGCACACACACACACAAACACACACTCACCCACACATGCACACCTTAATGGTGATAATGTACTAAGGTCTTAATGTATACATTATTGAATAGGGTGAGGGTTAGCCTTAACACTATATTAATGTTACATGTTAATGCTGCATTAAGTATTTAAGCATTTAAGGCTAATTAGTTTATACTTATTGTAAAGTGTTACCGGTATTGGTTTATTGATAAAGCCCTTGTTGGAAACTGCCATCTTATATTACATCCATGGTGCTTTGGAACTTTTTTTTCATATTTATCTTGCTCCAATGCTTCCAGTACCTGGGGTCAGGAAAGATCTTGGAAGGCCAGCTTTTAGTGTGCAGTGGACTCATCGAATATCTAGCAATGTCACCTCAAAATGTACACACATATCTTTTGGACACTTCAGTAACGTACTTATACAACCGTTCCGTATCTGTCTGTAATTGTTATAACTGATTTAGTTTGTTTGATTTTCTCTTCTTGGTTTATTTATTTACTTATTTAATTTTGTATGATGTAATCTTGGCATCATTGTAAATGAGGATCTTCCGCAATGATTCTTCCGAGAATTTTAAATGTAGGTTGAATGGGTGTGTGTGTATGTGCGCACGCACGCACACACACACTCAATGATCTCCCATGATGTGCCCATATGTATAGGGACATCATAACATTTATGTATACAAACAAAGCTAAACAAAGCCCCACAACAGCGGTGTGTTCTTTCCACTTTATTTGCATTCGGTCTTTCGTTACACATCAAGCCAGAAAAAGGAAGAACACAGTGCATAAAGATGAATAATAACAACTGCAATTACGGCTTATCGTTTGTAATAATATTAACCTATTTCTTATATGAATGTGCTGAGTAAGCCTTTTGGGAACTTGCTCAACCAGGGTACTTCTTGGGAGAGGAGAGACTAATTGGGCATCAGAGGCCGGATGGCGAGTTCTTGTTCAACAAAGGATAATAATTAGCACATTTATTTTTGTCATTTGCATCTAATGCAGACTGATTAAAACCAGAATCATGTGCATTGACATGGTATGGAGCAAGCTTGTGCCATCTGCCGGGGCACGAAGCCCCGGCAGATACAGATCATACATTGTCAATGAAAGCGGTCTCTCAGAGGACATAAACCATAATTATATGAATTGGTCTCTGTGCTGCTGTTATGTTAGTTCAACAACAGCACTGCATGTCATTACAGGTTTAATATGGGAGTTATGGGTTGTATAGATAGACTCTTGGTCTGTCACTGCCAATAAAAAGCTATTTTAATGATAATTTACTTCTTTACACAAGCTTCCTGAATCTTGGTTCAAACCGCGGTTTGAAAACGGATGTGAGTTCACGATGCAAAGGTTTTCCCTATGTAAACAGGCGGGAAGGAATGTACTACAAATTTAGACAAATGTTGACAAAAACACCTCTGGCGGTGGTGTACGCTACATTCATTCTAGATTGGCGCAAGACATTTGATAGAAGCATTGTTAAGTCACATGCTTAGCTCATACATCCTCAACCGTCAACCACTATAAAGCAAGGGGGGTTCATATGGCAATATATCTGACAGTTGCCGCACTGTGCCTCCTTTGCTTACGATTCTACGATTTCATGACCTTGCATTTCTATCATTAAACTTTTTTTGCGGCATCATCTAAACAAATGTGAACTGGCGCACCATGTTTGCTACGTCTCCACTCATTCTCTGAGATTAGGGGAAAACCATGGATGTGGTACAAATCTGAAACCTGTAGGTACGTGCGCATGCCAAGCAAGGGGTCTCTCGCAAACGGCCCCTACGTGTTAACAGGCAGAGACTAAAAATACTAAAACGGTTGTAGAAGCTAGACATTTCTCTCGTGTATTGTATTGCAGTGGGTCACACTGTATTAGCCTGAAAAGTGTATGAACAAAATGTAACTGATTTAATATTCCCTTTGGGTGCATCAGATGCATTACCTACAAAGTAATTCATGCACATTCGCAATACGCACAAGATATATGACAGCACTGCAAATACAAAATACCCTGTGATGACTCAAATAATGACATTTTCGAATTCATACATTTTAGTTTTAAGTTGAGTTTCTTGCTACGCATTATAATACAGTGAGACAGAGACTGTGTGTGTGTGTGTGTGTGTGTGTGTTTCAATGTGTAAATATGAACTTTAAAATCTTTTATCGTATGGTACAGATATGAACACATAAATATGCATGTGTGTTCAAGTATATATCCTTGTATGTGTTTGTGTGTGTATGCATGTATGTATGTGTGCGTGTGTGTGTGTGTATGCCTACCGCGTGGTGTGTCGGATGGCTCTGAAAATGCAGCTGTAGCAGAAGATGATGATAAAGAGGGGGATGAAGAAGACAAAGGTGAAGAGCAGCATGGTGTATGAGCGCACAGAGGGCGTGAATGTCATGTAGTCCCACGAGCACGACGTCAACAGGCCCTCTGGCACATAGGCACCTGCCGAAGAAAAACACACACACACACACACACATACACACACACACACACACACAGATATTCTGACGTCATTGGACCCAAAATATGCATCAGTGAATAATGAACGGCTACTAATTAATCCTATTGTGGACTCCAAGCTCAAAATGTAATCATATCATATATATTGCTTCAGGAACTGTATGGGCTTGTGATTATATGAGCAGCTATCAGGATGCATATTTTAAACAAGGTCTGTGTTCAAATGTTTTGCAGGGCGGTGATGAATTCTTTCACAATGCCCTGACACATAAACACCCACTGCTGCATGCAATCACAGAAAAAACACACACAAACTCATACACACACAGACCTGCTCTTTCAAATTGCCTCATGATGACAGGCATCACACACACTGACACACACACACACACACACACACACACACACACACACACACACACACCACACTGTTCCTAAATGTCAGCATTATTGCAACTTGAGTCAGTTTCGTCAAGGTTGCCATGACAACATGCACAGACACGCACCTTCCGACCCCTTTGTTTAGACACGAAAGAAAAGCGTAAGTCACTTTTTAAACACTTTTTTACCAGCCTCCTGCAGCAACTCCATCTTGCACACAAACACTCACAAACACATATGTACACACACACACACACACACACACACACATACATATTGGTAGATGTCCAGACAGGACACAGAGAGAATCAGTGGGTGCAGGAATTGTCTGTCATTCCATCATGCAACGGCAGCATTGCAAACCCATTTCAACACTTGCCAGGTTGTTTGATTGCAGGTGTTTTGGTGCGTTTGGTAAACACAAGTAACATAAGCAAATATTCTGCCATCCCCTCATATCCATCACCCCTGTGCATTCCCCACTCATCCACATCCCCCTACCACCCAATGGCTCAAAACAAGTCTATTTGCTGCAGGTTTTTATTCAGAATGTAGTGTTCTATATTTATGATCTTACCATCTTATACTTCTATTTTACACTTCTCCTTTTTCCCCCATTCTCTTTTAATGGTTGTCCTTTTAATGTTTTGACATTTCATATCATCCTTGGTAAAGCATTATGAATGGCCTTCTGTATGAAGGCAGCCATATAAATAAACTTGCATTACTAACTCCAGCCCCTGTCCCACCACTGGTCGTACTCACTCCAGCCAAAGAAGGGTGGCAGGCTCCAGCCCATGGAGTAAGCCCAGGCCCCAGCCAGGATACAGAGGGCCCGCCTTCGAGACATGACCCCCAGGGAGGCCAGGGGGCGGGTGATGACCACGTAGCGGTCCACAGCAATGGCCATTAGGGTGATCATGCTGCAGATGCCGAACAGAGCACCGCAGAACGCATACAGCTCGCAACCTGTCAATGGTGAAGTGATGGTGGAGGGGGGAAGAGAGAGAGCGAGAGAGATAGAGAGAGAGCAGGTGAGACAGGGAGAGGCAGGCCAATAGTTGATGGAAGATGGGATCGGACACGGTGGGAAACAGGATGGAAGAAGAGGTGAGGGGTGGGGATGGGAGGGGGAGGTAGAAGGCAAAGAACAGAAGGAGGATGTGAAGGAACAGGAAGGAGGTGTACTAGGGGGGAGGGGTTGTTGTGGAACGTCTCTTGGGGTAGGGGGTGCAGGGAGGGACATGGGGTTGTGTGGGAGGGGACGGGGTCGGGAGGCAAATAAAGGAGAGAAGAGTAGATGAGAGTCAAAGACCAGAGCGGAATGAGGAATGAGAAAAACGCGGCGTTCGTGCTTGGAAACATTAATCCCCTGGTTGGTCCATCTACAGCCCGCCACCGGTCGTGCACATGCATGATTCCGTTTGACTCTTGGCGCGGTCTTTGTTGCGGAAAAGGCAGGAACTCCTTTGATGCCCCTTAGAAACACACTCGCTGTGGTCATAACGGTTCAAGCGCTTAATCAGATTTGTCGCCCAATGACATACCTTCCCTGTTTAGCATCGCAAACCATGCAAGGGGTTATGTGTTCCTTCTGTAGCATGTGTGCACACCACCACATATCTGTATTATAAGCAGAGTGCAGTCATAAGTAATACATCATACACTGTGATGTCCACTAGCTAGATGTCAAAGAAGCAGACTCTTGTTCATGATTTATTGACTGAGGATCAAGTCTATCTAAGATATCGGCCAAAAAGAGAGATACAGCACAGAGCGGGTCTGTCCGCCAGTCCTACCTGCTCTTCTGTCAACCATCCTTGACATTGAGACACAGAGGAAAGTTACTGAGTTACCTCACAACATAAATGGCTTATTCTACTCCTATTTGACTCGCAATTGTTTTTTTTCACTGTTTGATTCATAACAGCTCTGGCGTTACAGCTTCCTACTAAATTGATTTGAAGCCGCAAGGAATACAATGTGGGAAGCAGATGGAAGAAAGATCAACAACAACGTGTCGTTATGTTATTTTTGCCTGTCACTATAGTGTGCTGCTGTGTTGTACTTTATGTATTGTTACTGTCCAGTTTTCTTGCGTGATGATGTGTGTAAGGAGGGAGTATAGTTGGTTCTCCTTGTGTGGCACAGTTACAGTCTGTTATTTATGTGTGATGATGTGTGTAAAGTGTACTGTTGGTTTCTCCTTGTAATGTACAGTTTTGTGGAAAAGAATTCCCCCCGGGGACAATAAGTCTAACTCATTTCACATATGGTTCAAGTAGGAGCTGAAGGTGACCGAAGTGAAGTAAATCAAGATGATAATCTTGCTTCATCTAAGTTTCCCCTCGTCATGTATGTGTGTGTGGGAGGGGGGGTCATGTTTGTGTATAAATCCACATGTGCATAATTGGTGACCTGGTGTGAACTGGCATGTTTATGAGTTAGGGTACACTGTTGGAGGGTCCTTTTTTCTGGACCACCGATCAATGGGATCGATCAGAGAGAGAATGAAACCCTAAACCATCTCAAAGCTCTTTTGTCAGCGACAACGCAACGCAAACCAACACATCGCGTCAGTGAATCCTCAGAAGTCCAGCAAGATATAGTTTAAGATTAGGGGTATAGGATTACAGTTAGAATAAATCCCCACCTTTTTACTCCTTTTTCTAGTTTGTGCTCTGATTTCTCTACTGGTTTTCAATCCATGTGTCTGAGTGTGCGTTCGCGGGCATGTGCGCATGCGTGTGTTTGTGTGCCGGTGTGGTTTATGTGCGGCAGTGTGCACATCTCTGGGAGGCTGAGATGCGGTCCGTGCTGTAATGAAGGGCAGTAGGGGAGGAGGACAGCTCCCAGGGAGACCGTTTCCAACTGCTGCTATCAGTGTTTGATCAGCGGAGTGGAGAGAGCACATACTTTACAGCCTATCTCTCTACCATCTCCCATCCGAGCAGGCTAAGCCGACTCCCAGCAAACGCACGCACGCACACGCGCACATACACAGACACACAGAACTGTAAATATGCATACACATCATCAAACACACGCGCACACACACACACACACACAACTGTAAATATGCATACACATCATCAAACACACACACACAAGCACATTTACGCACACAGACACTCTACAATGCGATCCTTCCCTTGAACCGATTGTATCTTAAGGATAATTTGTGGTTTGCTTAAGTAGGTCTCAATGTATGTATGCACAAGCATTTGTTCATTAACACGGGATTTATTGTGTTACCTTTCTCGCCAAAGATCCACCGCTTGTGCATGCTGGTGGTGAAGAAGATGGGGGTCTGTGTCATGCACATGAGCAGGTCTGTGACGGCCAGGTTAATGATAAACATGTTGGCTGGCGTACGCAGACTCCGGCTCCTGAAATCACACACACACACACACATGAATAAATTAATGTAGTGCACAAACAATCATACAGAACTGAGATGTATATCGTTTTACACAGAAACATTTGTGAGCTAGTTCATGTCTGCACTGCCCCAAATTGTCTATATTTTAATATTGAATAATTTAGCAAGGTTGACCGTAAATTCAGATTCAGATACAGGTCATGAATGAGCAAATAGGGGTTAGGGGTCTTGCTGAAGGATGCCTACAGGCAAATTGAAAACCCTTAGAAAATATTGCCCTGTGAAGTGGATTTAGATGCATGTTGAGCTCATTAAAGGTGACTTAAGAGCATTATGACAGCGTCATCTGTTAGAAATGGCATGCATTAGCTATTCATGAGTGAAATGCTGTGTGAGAATATATTTTTCCAGTAGACTCTTCTGCACTCATTCTTCACAACTCTCAATACAGCATCTTTAAAAAACCAACCAATCCTATATCTGCAGAGGGATATGATACCTGCAGAAGGCGTAGATGACCAGGAAGTTTCCCAGCATGCCCGTGATGCCCACCACCAGGATGACGATACCGATGGTGTAATGGGCGTGGTCTGGAACATCCACCGTGGGGAAGGGGTGTCTGGGAACCATCGACTCCTGGATGTGTGTGTTGGTGTGTGTGTGTAGAGGAGGGAAAGAAGAGAAGCCATGTAAAGCATTATATGTCAGGCATGTGTTGGGTGTTGCAAAAAAGATCAAAGGATTCTCGTCCCACCTGTTCAAAGTAGGGGTTTACCAAGCTCCTTGTATTGTTGCCAAGGAAACCTAATAGTTTTCCCCTGTTGTCAAGCCATAGAAGATGATCCACATTGTGGGGAGAAAAGGCGGCAGTGTACCCGGTGTTTTTCCACCATCCGCCATAATGCACGATATTATTAACTACTGATAACATGGACCAGTGTTACACCACCCCCACACTTGAAAAAAAAAGACCATCAAATTAACAAACGAATTCCTTTTTATCGGAAAGAACTATCTTGAGCAAAGATAAAAAATAATAACAGTATGAATTGTCTCTTCAATTATGTTTAGAATTGGTCAAACCGATGCCTGATTATGAACATTATGATACGTCCTGTTTAACTGCTCTCCTTTTAATCCCCCCCCCCTCCATCCCGCCAAGTCAACCTTATCTGTTTCTACGAAGGCAGATAGGATAGAAACTAGCAAATACACATCAGTGAAAAGACATCCTTCTGGGCTTATGTGTCTGTGTACAGGATAATCTGTCATGATTCCTCTGGGCTGTAGACCTTACATAATACATAGGATAAAGGAACACACACACACGGACAAGTACATATATTTACATACATATAGATACACACACATGTCAACATTAACATACACTCATGGAGACATGTTTACTCTCACACACATGCGCACACACACACACACACACACACACACACACACACACACACACACACACACACACACACACACACACACACACACGCATTCAATCACAAAGGTCCCTATTTGTATTTGTTTTGTTTTCTTTTCACTATCAATAGATCACACAGGACACACACATCATTGCAACAACACAGACGTGCTATTGCAATTCAATAAGATGGCTTTTTTTAAATGTGATTTGAAGTCTGTGTTTAATTGTTTTTCTGGTTTCCTTTACATATTAATTAAGCATTGGTGCGGGTCACCAAATTTAATTTCACATTATTATTTGGTTATGGTTATTAATATTAGTTTTGCCCTGAGACCATCCTGATCACGTGACCTCACATTCTGATTTGCTACACGTATCAGTCTGAAATTCTAGCCGGCCACATCTATTTCAGTTGGCGGGAGTACTTGCCTTGAAAGACAGACTCCTTCAGCCAATCAGCATAACAAAACATGCGACGCCATCACTTTGCGCTGTTCAGTAGGCGAAAAGGTATTTTCCGCAAAAAAATAAACTCTGCTGGTGCATACTCTTGTTCTTGTTTAATGGTTGTTATTGAGTCTATTTCTGCAGTAAGTGCACTTACCGCTGTGATTACTTGACTAATGTTAAAGTTACCGCTCGTTGATTTGGGAGAGGCCATTACTGTTTTGCCTGCAGCTGACTGTATTTTACATCATCAACTACGACGCAGTCCCTGATTGGCCGCGATTACATTGTAATTTCAGGAAATTGGTCCAGACTAATCCGTGTAGTGAAACAGAACATGAGGTCCTCTCAAGGGACCGAGTTAGCGAGAGGACCAGAGAACCACGCTTTGCTTAGCGTTCCAACCAACATGTTTTTGACAAGGTTGCTGCCTAGGTGCCAAATAGTTCCACTTGAGGCCATGCCAAGACCACCTCCTCCTGTTGATCATGGGCCACAACATCGTTGTGTGTTTGAGGGCCTATGTTGCACAATGCACTGCATCAGATGACCTGCCCATGCGAGTAACACATGAGCACATCCACCTTTTACTTTGTGTAGAGACCACTGAGGAACTTGAAGGAGACTTTTCAGAACCACGTCCCTGTTTGTTATTCATTCACTTTTTCGTCACTGGTGCCTGTTCCACCTTTTCCCATTTCCCTTCACAGACTCCAAATGGTGAGAGAACTGATGGAAGATGACGATGTCTCGAATCCTTTCCAGCTTTTGGACTTTTTTGTGATTTGCTATTCTTTCTCTTGAGAGGCTAACGATCTACACGGCGGTTGCGCTCTGAGCAATGAAACAGTTGGTTTTGTTTTTTCGCATCCTACTAATCCATATTAAATAGACCTTTGTTTTCCCACTGCAAGACTCAATTTCAGGTTGTTAAGCAGCTAGGAGAGAGGCCATACGTGTTATTGTGGTCTGTGGAAAAGATACCAACATGCCAAAAGCAAACAAACATGGCAACTCCAATGTAAATATATCACACAAAAACAAACTTCCCCAAATCTTACTTTAGGCCAACTCAAGCTTCCTGGGTTATCTCAATGTTCCGCCAGATCTTTGAACAATTTCCTTCCAATAGTAGTGTCTGTGTTTGTTGTGTGTGTACACGTGCATGTGTGTGTGTGTCTGTGTCTTTATGTATATGCTCAAGAGTGTGAGAGTCTCACATCTGTTTCCTGCTTGCCTGCAGTGTCAATAGCCCCCAATGTTGACAGAAGGTGGACAGTTGGATATTTATAATGTATGAATGATTTAGCTATTGCATAAGATAAAGAGTGCAGAAAGACAATAAGCAGGCACATCTATATGAGGGAAGACGGTGTGTGTGTGTGTGTGTGTGTGTGTGTGTGTGTGTGTGTGTGTGTGTGTGTGTGTGTGTGTGTTATTGAAGGACACGCGTAAGTCTTGCCTTTACTTGCACAGTGGCTTCAGCGTCAAAAGCATAAGATGTGCTTGCTTGTGCGTGTGTGTCTGTGTGTGTCTGTGTTTATGCATGCCTGCAAGGGAACCAAGTGTGGTTCTACATCAGTGGAATGCTACTTTGATTCCGTCAGCACTGATGTGTCAAATAACAATCAAACGCGTTCACTCTCTCTCTCTCTCTGTCTCTCTGTCTCCGTCTATTTGTCAGTCTATACTTTTTTTTTGTAACTTCAGCTTCCATGATTGTGTGTGACATTGATTAGTGTCCTGTGCACTGGCAATATGCATGTAGACATGCATGCATTTTGATGCACACAGGGATGTTCAACATTATAACCCCAGTGTATATAGGTGATGACAGTCTGAATGATTTATCCTGTTGGGTTCTCCACACACGTACACAGACACACATGCATGCATGCACACACACACACACACACACACACACACACACACACACACACACACACACATACACACACACACAAGTCATCCATGTACGCACATACGCACACATACAAACACACATGCACAAAAAAAAGCATGCAAATATGCTGCATAAAACTGCCTTCCGCACAGCAGAATCACTTCAGCTTCTTCCATCTCCTTTGAGAATGACAGAAGAGGGATTTCCTTTCTATATCTAGAAGACCCCTGGGTCTGCTTCCCTAATGACCCCACCGTTAGAATGCTCATTAACTCTCCATTTTAAAGTGTATACCTCTCTCACCTGCTGCTCGGCTAATCGCTTTCACAATGCGTAGCTTCTTCTCAGGTGTATCGATACACGAGGTGTTAATGGGGAATTAAATAAATCCCATTTACAAACTGTGATTTGATATGTTTATCGCTCAGACATGATGATGACATTTTGAAGACAGGCGGAATGGGAACCGCTGCCCTTCATTGGAACACAAATGATTTGGTCTCTCCTTGCCAGAAATGTAATATAATACAGACCGACAACATTTTTTAAATTTAGCAAGTGAAATTTGAAGACACAATAACAACCGAAAGCTAAACTAAATCTTTCGATTTTTCCCCAACCATACAGGATCCTTTTACTGGGACTTAAACCTGTTGCATATGCAAAGCTGCATGTGTGCTTACAATCCAGCACCCCTGAATCTGCCAAGCACACACATAACATATGATTAATCAGCCTATTAATCAGACTATCAATCAGTCACCTTATAATGGCGCTTTCAAAATCTCCAGAAGCATGCTAGAGTGAACCAAAAGGCATGTGATATGATGCAGCTGAAAAATGTGTATACTCAAAATCAAACCACCAGCATTTACATACACATATCACAGAAATACATGCACACAGCACACGTAAATACACACACACAATAAAATTGCTTCAATAAGCTGTTCTACTTATGCTCCCACCTGAAGCATTGTTCATGTGGATATATTTTTTTTAGTTTAGGGTAATGCATTACGTTGGCAGCATTGGACCAAAGTGTACCACTCAGCCTTAACACGACCTCTATAGAAGGAAGATTGTGTATGGTATGCAAACGAGGATGCTCCGCGAACGGACGGACTGCTCTCGCGGGCTATTCCTGCCAAAGTACCAATTAACCCATCCAGGCTGCTGTGTAGACAGGTGCATTGGTGCCACTGACTACGACACACGGCTCTTAGTTTACTGAGGGGAGGGGGGGGGGGGGGCTTAAAGTTGTACCGCTCATTCAGGTACAGTGCTGAATGAGCGGAGGACAAATTCCTACACACGAGAGGGATGCAGGTGGACTATAATTCATGCATAGACTACAGGGACGACTTCGTCACGCATATTCAATATTTCAACAGAGAGAAGGACACTTGTCATTTCTTTAAGTTATGAACCGCACACACCGAAACCAAAGTAATTTTGCTGACGGCAATGTAAAAGTAGTCCAAAAAAAAGTCATCCTTCTACATTCCGCAACATCTATCGGCGACGCTCATTACGCACCACGCATGTTTACCTTTACCGCTAGAGTTGAAAGGGAAGAATAGTTTAGTAGAGTCTAACAAGAAAGTGGGGGAAATGTGGATATATCACTTACAGACGTGGAAACAGGAGGAAGATGCCGATGCGCACTGACTGAACTTATGTTCCACTGTGCGCGCGTCGAGCCCAGCTCGGTACCGACGACCGTGGTGGTCGCCTCGGTGGTCGGCATGCCCGTACTCATCAGAAGACGAGCATATATTCCCGCCATTCTGTCAACAAAATATATCGCGCTTGAGGAATCCGGCGACGGCAATGTGTGGCTGTGTGAGACAAGCTAATGTTATCCTGAAGAGAGCTGTGAGCGTGGACACCTCTGGCAGCAGCACCAGCCCAGATCTCTGCCTCAGTGCAACTGGTCAGAGATACAGAGAAATCACCAGGACCACGATGTCCTGCCGGTCCAAGCTCACAGGCTGCCGGCACAGTAGCGGTGGAGTCTCTCTCTCTCTCTCTCTCTCTCTCTCTCTCTCTCTCTCTCTCTCTCTCTCTCTCTCTCTCTCTCTCTCTCTCTGTCTGTCTGTCTGTCTGTCTGTCTGTCTGTCCAACCGCTCTCTTTCTCTGTCCCTCTATCTTTCTCCCTTTTTCTTTATCTCTATTTCATTCTCCCTGTCTCTCTTACGCAAACGCTCTCTCCCCCCTCTCTCTCTTTCTCTCGCTCTCTCTCTTTCTCTCTCCTTTGGTTCTCCTCGCCTCCTCTTTTCCCTCTGACTCTGACAATCACCTTATCCCCAGTAATATTTGTTAGTATTTTCAGAATCTGTCTGCTTCTGCTAATTTAATCTCTGGTGATGAATTCATTATTTTAAGGTGCTGTTGCCTCTCTTGATGCGAATGTCCTGTTTCTATTACCTATGGCTTTTTAAATTACTGATGCACTCTTTAGTGTTTGCTCTGGAACTGTTGGTGAGACTGTGTATGTGTGTGTGTGTACGTGTGTATGCATGTGCGTGTGTGTGTGTGTGTGTGTGTGTGTATGTATGTGCCCCTGCTGGTGTGTTTTTGTGCAGAACACGGGCTACGTAAGTGTGGATTCTCTTACTTAAAAAAAAGCTTTTTTCTTCAATCACAGAGTGAATTGCCGTATTTGCTATAGTGCAAAGATTCGAAAAATGTGTGTGTCCACTTGTAAACATCAGAGATACAGTAACACCTCACTGAATCCATGTCTGATCCACAGCGATTCGAAAGACAGGGGTGGTTGAGGAATGTAGAAACGGGCTGACAAACCTCTTGCAGGAGAATGTTTGTGACTGCACTGAAAAACAAAATATACCTTTTTTCTTCTCTCCTTTCCTCCCCACGTGGAACCTCCCCCCAAGTCAAGAGGTTGGATCCTGAGGTGAGGAACGGAAGTTGCAGAGAGGAAGTGTGCATATGTTAACCCTGGCCCAGTCTTTATATCGGCTTAGAACATGTTGTTCTAAATGACCGGTGATCCATGTCATGATGGGTGACCAAAAGTTGTGTGCTAAATCAATTAACCTTTTCATGCATGTGCATTGACTGCACATATAAGCCATTGGTATTGCAGAAGCCTCTGGTGCACCACTGATCTTCATTTACCTTGTCCAATAGAGTTATATTAACCATGACCGCCTGTTTGTGAAGCCCTGTTGGAAGCCACAAGTGTGTAGTTCCTCTAACGGCCTTTAGGTGGCTCGCAGTGATTGGATGCAAAAAGACCCAGTTGTGACCTCAGCTAGTTCCTCTCCATATCAGGTATTTTGAAAGGTCCCGTTTGACAGTTTTGTTTTATTAAAAAGTGATTAAGCATTGAGTTTTGGCCATAGACTACTGCGAGGTGGCCATACTATTCCACCCCTCAATGTGTCGAATATTAATTGTTTACGCTGCTGTTTGCCAAAATCTCAAGCTATGGTGGTAACACAAAATGTATGGCTTAATAACAGTCGTGTGTAAAATTATAGCTATAGATATATATTAGAAAATATGCTGTATATGCTTTAGGTTAAATTATAAACTCAATGTCCCTTTTTTAACACAATGCACAAATCCCCACCTGATGCTTGTGCATTGTGCTACTACAAGTTTGGGACTGGAACTATTTAATTTTGAGCTTTTGTGACACAGAATACACTTAGAATATACAGAAACACATTGAATGTATAGCCCCCCAAGAAAAACCAATGTCTTGGTCAACAGGACACTGCTCTGCTAACTGTGGTACTGCGTAACGTGAGAATGTTAATTTGAAGGTCTTCTCAGTATTTTTTCCATCTCACTCTCTCGGTGGTTCTCTCCATCTCTTCTTCCTTTATGCTCCTCCTTCCATGTGAGAACTTCTGACTCCTCGCTGAGCTCATAAAACTGGACCTTCTGATCAACCACTGACCTGGTCGGACCAACGCGGGACAACCTTACGCCATTTACATTCCTCCCTACAGGCAATAGCCATGCATTTCTTCAACAATAACATGGCCCAGGAAACCTCTTAACGCCCCGCTTATGCTCCCCATCGCAAGGCCAATCCTCCAGCACTCCCAGGCGCTCTCAGCTCTAGATCTGTTGGGCTCAACTGGTGGTGGAGCCCCACCTCTGCATGGATGTGGGCAGGCATGTGTTGCAGCTGGTGTCAGTCATACTGATTGTGGTGATGGTGGTGGGGGATATGTTGATTTGGGTGGGTCGTTTGAATTGAGGGATTTAGTGGTCGTGGCATCATACCAACCATAGCACATAGCGCTCACATCTCAGTCGATCTGCAGTAGTCTGAACAGGGGATCCCAACCTAAGAAATGCACCGTGGGCCTTAACACATAGAACCACAGATTTACGATAAACCAAGACCTTTGCATGACTTTGCATTAGTTTGTTTATTCAGTGTGTGTGTGTGTGTGTGTGTGTGTATGTGTGTGTTTGTGTGTATGTGTGTTTTGTTTGTCTGTGTTTAGTTAGAATAAATATCAGTCACATCCAGATCAGATTGTGGTTTGCCATGTGGGACAATGTGCTTGTGTGTGTGTGCCTGTGTGTGTGTGACTACTGTCTGGCTACTTCCTTTCAGTATCTTTTGGTCCCATGACGTGGAGTTCTTGTGGACTGCTTAAGAGGATCACAATCCAAAGTCCGGTCCGATTCACACAACAGCGGCATTATACACACAATACTAACGAATATGACTAATAACAAGTGTGCTTTGTGTTGTTATGACTTTAGTTCAACAGTTCATTTCTCCTATTTCTGCAGCAATTCATGGTTGCTCCATTTTGGTTGGAAATTATTTGTTAGGAATAACCCCTTGAGATGTATCATCTCATTTTCAAGGAGGTCCTCAATGAAAATAATAGAACACAAGCACAATTAGACAAAACACGAATAAATAGAAAAAAACGAATATAACAAAAAGATAATAAAGAAATACCAAATGAGACAAAAAAGGAACAAAAAACTTTAAAATTCTAATAATAAAATAAAATGGATAAAATGCATTAAAATGGATCATTCAAAGATTATAGATAGTATTAATGTCAGTGATAGCATTAAAGGTGCAGTGTGTAGGATTAAGTGGCATCTAGTGCTGTCTTCTTATGATGGGAGAGGACCGGATAAGAGTTTCATACATTGTACAATGATTAGTTATGAAGGGACAGCCAAGAACAAATCACTGTAGTCTTTTACAGACTATATTAAGAGGGAGAAGATTCGTTTTAGCTGCAGCCTGATTTACAACAGCATAATCCAATATTGGTAAAATGAGGTAACGCAAGGTTCTTTCTTAAAATGAGAAGCAGTTTCTTGATTGGGAAAAAATCCCCATACTGATGTACATTTTCTTCTCAATATGATTAATATGGCATTCAAATGAAAGTTCAGAGTTAAGCAAGCGGGTGCCATTTGGTTTGTTTAACCCTTTGTAGTGGTGTACCAGCAAGAAAGGCATTTACACATCAATAAGCTTTAGATTTGGATTTAACGCATTGGCGAGTACCAAAAATCATAGTGTGAGATGTAGGTTTATTGAGTAATAATGTATTAGCTGAGAGCAAGTGTTCCCAATAAATTGGCATTTCTGGTCATAGTTTTGCTCGTATTTCTCAGCTGTCCACGCAGTCAGCAGGATCCTTTAACTTTGGAAAGGTGGCCCATGCATTATCTCTCTGCCTGATAAAACATGAGATCAGAACTTATCCACGGAAGATGCCTTCCCCTGAATTTTGTAGTTTTCAAGGATGCATGTTTATCTATAACTTCAGTGAATTCAGAATACAAAAAGTCCAAAGTGTCATGAAAATTTGCTATTAGGTGATACATGTCCCAATTCATTGAAATGTAGTAATTAATAAATCAAACTATATACGTTTTCTTACAAACTTTTTATTAATTTCAGGTATATTAGATCAGTGCTTCTTACCCACTTTGTCCCGTCATAAAAAATAAACTCACAAACAGTCTTGCCGTGGGATCATTGCCACATTGAGATAGCATCAACGCGTTTGGAAAAATGTCACCGCTGTCATGCTTCACACACACACACACACACACACACACACACACACACACACACACACACACACACACACACACACACACACACACATATATACACACACTTAATACATGTAATTAACATTAATGTCACTTTGTTCACATCACGCACATGCTAACACACACACACACACAGGCACTGGCAGGCATCTGTGCCTGCTGTGGCGCTCGAAATCTGGAAGCATTAACTGAGCCTGTGCCGCCCAGCAGGGGGCAACTGCAGGTGTTGAGCCAGTCCCTCAGACCTCCAAGCCAAGCAGTCTGTCAGACATCACTTCATCCCGTCACATCTCGGACCCACCGCCAACCAACATCATTCACTTACTCACTTACTCACTCACTCACTCTCAATTCAAATTCCAAAGACCTTCATTGGCATAGAAAATAGACATTTTCATAAGTTTTGTTTAAAAATGAAACAAAGGAAATTTAACAAAATACTACAAAATGGTGAGTGAACTGGACCACAAAATGCGTCATCAATTACTGATGGAGATGCACAATATAACATACAAAGGTATCACATTTCAAATATAAAGTAATTATATAGAGTTGTTATGCTTTCTCTCTGTTTCTCTCTCCCTCTTCATCTCCATCTCCCTCTTTGTCTCTCTCTCCCTCTGTCTCTCTCTCTCGCTTTCTCTCTCTCTCTCTCTCTCTCTCTCTCTCTCTCTCTCTCTCTCTCTCTCTCTCTCTCTCTCTCTCTCTCTCTCTCTCTCTCTCTCTCTCTCTCTCTCTCTCTGTCTGTCTCTCTCTCTCTCTCTCTCTCTCTCTCTCTCTCTCTCTCTCTCTCTCTCTCTCTCTCTCTCTCTCTCTCTCTCTCTTACACACACACACACACACACTGTTTGGTTCCCAGGCAGGTGTCAGACAGACCAATTAGGACAGAGCTGGCAAACACATCTGCACATGTGCTGAAATGTCCCCGCGGGAGCACAGGGATAGTAAAGCGTGTGTGAGTGCGTGTGTGTGGTTGTGTTTTCAATTGAGTGACATCCTTTTTAAGTGCATTTGGGATTTGGGATGAAATCCCAAATCATTTAGTATATTAAATGTGATAGAGAGGTACAAATGCACAGCAGTTACCAGAGTCGAAAGCCTAATGTCTAAAATTAGCTTGTTTTGACAAGAAGCCGACAAAATCATAAATTTAGTTTGGATCTGAACACATTTGCCTTGCTGATGCTAAAAGAAGAAAATTATGTACATTTGTTATGATCAATGACTAAAACAATAAAAAATATATTCACTTCACACTTTCTTCCGTCGACCAACTAATTTCCCAATCATTTCAGCTGCGGCGTCTTCCTTTCTTCCTCAGTGTCTCCGTAAGGGCGGCCGTGGATTGGTTCTGGACGTCAAATCCAGAACACCGCCAAATTGCACACACCGCTAACAATATAACCCCCTCATCCTTCAAATACAGAGGCGTTGCCCTCTACTGAGGACTGAGAAATCCACGATGCAACAAGGGGTCTCCGCATCTTAGATGAAAACTAAGATGTATGGTCTTTCAAAGCAAGGATGCTTTATAACCAGGATATGGTGCGCTTTGAGGGAGTGTAGTCCAAGTTAATCTTTGAATATGATGGACTACAAAGTAAAAGTCCCGTGTGTGTGTGTGTGTGTGTGTGTGTGTGTGTGTGTGTGTTTTATATAAAATATCACTTTTTTTCAGTTTTGACAGAAGCAAACTTTACTATGGGACAAACCAGATTATGCATATGACGCAAATACACAATACAATGTATTTTATTGTTTTGTATTCTACTGTATTGTATTGTAATGGTGTCATTTTTTTATGGTATAAATGTTTCGTTTTACTATCAGTGTTTCTAAATGTGTTTTTGAATGTATAATATAACTTAATAGAGCATAAAACATTTAATAGGACATAGGAAACAAACTTCTGTCTTCTATACCAATTTAGAACATTGAGAATCGTCAGCAATGTGAGCATCAGATGCGATGACATGGTTGTACAAAATGATCTATGTTCCAAAAGGGATTTTTGATTTTGATTAATTATCATGGATTATAAAAGAAACATGTAAATCAAGCCTGTGTTTGTGTCTGTGGGATGGGATTAACATTAATTAAGAGAAGGTAAAAACACATTTTAAAGGGTTTGCGTCCCATGCAAACTCTCTAGAAACTTGCCCTGTAGTGTGAATTACAAGAAGAGCTGTTTGTCAACCGAGATAACGGCTTACCAACAATTGCATTAAAAAAAGGTCAATAAATGAATGTAGTTTTAAGTGTACTAATGAGAGCAGGGAAAGGTCTAGATTCTATAGTAACTATAGGCAAGACCCATCTGACGCAGATTTTCTGATTAGGGCACTCATGCACTGAACTGCTTCTGTCCTCTGCTACCAAACAAACAGTGGAACGTCCTGAGTATTATACAAATGTTGTGAGCCACGTTACATCCTCTCAATAATAATGCTGGATAAACGTCTTCTTCCGTTTAAATTTTGCCTGTAGGCTTGATAGAGCAATCCAGTGGAAGTACACGTTCAGGGTTAAATCAAATGGAAATATAATTAGTTGTGATGCCTCGCTGGCCTGGTATATTTAGCGGCTTGTTAACATGTCTCTGTGTGTGTGTGTGGGTATGTGGATGTGGATGTGTATGTGTGTATGTGTGTGTCTACATATACCGTACATGTGTGTGTGTGTGTGTGTGTGTGTGTGTGGTGGGGGGGGGGGGGGGGGGGGGGGTGGGTAGCCATACTGTTATACATATATATTTATACACTCTACCTACACATATATATATATATATATTCTACACACACACACACATACAGTATATACAGGTATATACACAAATATATAAATACTACACACACACACACTCATATATATATGCATCTCTATACCTAGTTTCAGCTCAAACACATGACAGCTAGATTCCTTGGTATACTATTTTATCCTCTTTATTGACTTGGCTGGGTGCTTCAGTTAACGTAAAGGTTTTGCATGCTTGCTACCCCTCCATCGTCCCTCTGGTCTTCCCCTCTAGCCTGTTATCAATTACCGAAATAATAGGGCCTCTTTCTCCCTAAGTCCTCCTGCTTTATGGTTGGTTTACAACCTGAAGCCCCTGTCTTCCATAACAAAGTATGGTTTTGACCAGAGTCCAGGAATGATTTATGCGTTCCTTCATAGGGATTGTACTATGTTCTATATGTTGCTGACCAAAATATATATTAAAATAAAAAATAACATCCACAGCACACTTTGAGTTTGATTTAAATTGCCTGTCAGGAGAACACACACGTTTATCCAATTATAATAATAATGAAGGGATTATACACAGAGCATTTATGAGATCAAAATCTACATTTAACAGACGGTATATCATAGGTCTATCCAAGATGACTGATGTCTGGTGTAATTCGTAAGAGTTAATCTTGGATTTAGTTGCATTACATCAACAACAGACAACCTCCTCCCCACCACCTTTTTTTCCAATTTGTCTTCAGTCCTTATTTTTCATTACAGCATGTTTCTTATACGCACACATAGATACAAGAGCTCTTCCAGCACACAGTTGAACAAATCCTTTCTCTGTCAATCATGTTCCACTCCATGTGTTTCCACAAGAGCTGAATGCAGCGGAAAAGTGAGCCAAAGAATTTGTGGGAACAATGCTTACTGGGAACACTGTGTTTCTCGAAGAAACAATTGAGCAATCTGTGTGTGTGTGTCTGTCAGTGTGTGTATGTGTGTGTGTGTGTGTGTGTGTGTGTGTGTGTGTGTATACGTGAGAGAGATGGCATGTGTTTGCGTGATTGTCTCTTTTCATAAGAACAGTTTCCGATTTAAATAATCCTGAAATTGTTCTAATTTCTCTGCGTGCTCTCTGGCATTCTGAAGGAAGGTACAGAAATAAAACTACAGAGGCCATCTTGGCCGTGGAGAAAGCACCGAGGGAGGAGCGACTCTGGGTCTCTAGAGCTGTTTGGACAGGTGGCAAGGGGGTTTATGTCTCTCATTTTCTCTAGTGAGAGTTACGGACAGAAGCAATGGGAAGAAAATGGCTCTTTGATAATATGGCCACAGTTGAAGCAGGGAAAACGAGTGGTACCCATCACTGATATTCACAGAAACCTTTTGGTACAGCATCAACTGCAAGGAAATGGAAGTTTAAAGGCTTTTTACCTATAGATCAACATGTCTTACTATTTATATTAAAAAAGCTAAATTGCTGGGTACACCTCAACCACTTCATGGGCCTTATTCACCAATGGCCAACTTGGTTCCAAATTATACTTGGGTGGGGGGACATATGTGTGTGTGTGTGTGTGTGTGTGTGTGTACTTTTAGCTGCATGTGGTGTCCAGGGTAAAACATAGAGTCTCTGCTAACAGATGCTCAATGTCCCCAGAGACAGGGCAAATAAGAGCGAGAGAGAGAGAGAGAGTGAGAGACATCGCCTGGTGATGGAGAGTAGGATTTTGAAGAGTCTGGGGACATCCTGCTGAGAGCTGGATTCCGCCAGGGACCACTGAGTTGCTAAACAGTGCAGCAGCAGGGATTAGGAAGGGCAGGGATTACCCGAGGAATGGGAAGATGGGATCTGTGTGTTTTATCAGAATTGACATTAATCCGGCGATAATCCCTCTGTTACATCTCTGTATGCCCAAACCGACCACGCCGTCAAACCAGCACAGGGCCAAACACACGTGCACGCACACATATTCCAGTATGTGTGTGTCGCTTATACAATTGTGTAAAGAACACACACACACACACACACACACTGACTCACAGGAGTTTAAACAGCTGGTAATTGTTCTTATCGCATGGCGGTTGGAACACAATGAGGTTTGAGGTGCATGTGGGCATGTGTGTCTGTGTGTGCGTGTATGTAGTGCACATGTACAACCGTGTTGGTCAGAGACACAGGATTAGGGTACAATGTCCAGGTGGAGTGTTTAATAGCTTACATGTTCTAAAGAACGTCAAATTGTATGTCCTCATAATTGATGTTTGCGCCTCACTGCCAGCTGAAGGGTGACTCTCTAGCTGATGTAAATAAATATGTGTCCTGTGCATTCGCATCGCACAACATATTAGAATATCTAACGGGGAAAGTCCTGTGTACTGTGTAACATGTTGCAACCCAACCTGCTCCAACGCAGAATGAATCCTCGCTTTATTCTCCTCTATCCCAGTCTATCCTATGCCTCATTTTTCTCCTGCCTGAGGTTTCAGTTGGTGACTTGCTAAGTCCTGCTTGGACAACAGAGAGAGAGAGTGATCAATGAAAGTGGATCTGTTCATGTTCCAAATTGTAACCTCATTTTTATGCCTCCATTTTCTTCAGCCATTGGATGTGTCTGTCTTGCTGATCTGTGGCCAAAAGGCTGCCATTAGATCTGAGCTGACTATATTTCAGTATCAGCTTATTAGTATTCAGATTTGGATTCAGACTTGGATTTTGATTTGAACTAAAATTGTGATTCAGATTCTGAATCAGATTTTGATTTTGATTTTGATTACATTTTTTATTTGGATTCAGAATCACATTTGGATTCAGTCAGATTCAAATTCAGTTTGGATTTAGATTTTAGATAGTCGTAAATATATGTCAAATTCATGGTCCAATATCTCTGAAACGACAGATTGAGAAATATTTTTTACTTCAATTCTTCATTATTAGTTTGTCTATCCAAATAACGAGTCTACCAGTAGTATATTAGAAGATGGTTGTTATCTACATGTGAAAAACATTTTCCAATCTAGCGGTTATGTAGAAGAGAGGTGCACGTGTGTGTGTGTGTAAGAGGTGGAGAGAGACAGAGAGACAGCGAAAATGAAGTGACAATGAGGCTGTCAGTGTATGTGTGTGTGTGTGTGTGTGTGTGCATGTGCAATTGATGTTCTCCTGGGTGTGCGATGGAGAAATAGCTGCCAGATAGGCTTGTGCCACATGACCTATTCAACCCTGGCAGTGAAACAGCAAGAGACCCATAGGACAAGCAATGCATGCAGGGAATCGTAGTAGGGAGCTTAGAGGGCAAGGAATCAAGTGTTAATGCATGAAACACTGTGTACAGAGCCAGACATTACAGAGCTCGGCAAGAAGATCCCACGTAATGACGATGGAGCAGATGCACGTAACGGGATGAACCAGGCCGAGAGGCAGACAGAGGGAGATAAAAGAGGATAAGAGAACAATGGAGGCGGGTGAGTCCATCTGCACGGATGCACCGGTGGGGAAGTGAAGACGCCGTCGTTTGGGTGAAGTCTTAACATGCATGCTGGGAAAGGAGTTTTTGGTGTTAGGGGCCCAAACAAAATGGCTCTTATGGGGTGTTATGAGCATTGACCTTGTAAACTGCACAAGACACACACACACACACACACACGCACAGGCTCACACACTAACACAAGCACATACACACACACACACACAGTGCTGCAGTATACCTAGCTAATTATCCATCACACGATTGCCAAGGGGTCATTAGTGAATTTACATACAGTAGGTGTTGGAGCTATGAGAGCACTCTTACTCCCCAGGAGCAGGCCATCTCCCCCACAACCAAAACTTGGCAAAAAGTATATAGTTCTGAAAAGGATTACGTACAATCATTATGTGATCCATGGGGTTGGCTACAGTGGTGTGGGCATGCACATGCACATGAGGAAAGAGGAACAAGGTTTGACAGTTGTAGTGAATCGATAAGGAACGTGCCCCAAAATGCTCTTCCTGATGCAGGACGCGTACCAGTAATTGAACACCACCTTTGGTTGGTTTGTAATCGCCGCTAACTGGCTTCCACCCGCGTCTACATCAAAAGGGATGTGATCAAACAGCTTAGCTAAAAGGGTCACAACCAGAACTGGAAGAGGGGGCATGGTAAGGCCTGTAAGGCAGTATTACCACAGTGTGACAATTACCAGGCATCTAGGATTCAAAAGAAAACCCTGTCTCTTCTCTGAACCAATGAGAACAGGGTGTTTGCCCTATGGCAAGATGGTTTATAAAGTGAAACTCTCTAGCAATCAATGAGTTTTACAAGTGTTCCCCAATATCCAGATCCTCATTCAACATCCAAACCAAGCCACCTTGAAGACCAGAAAACCCCTAGAGTGAAGGACTCGTGTTCATAAGACAGAATGACTGACAGACTGATACTGACCCCACCAAAGCATCGAGCATTCCTCTGCTATCTCCAGCCAGTCTTTTTTTGCAGCAGCACTGCGACAGACATAGCTCCAAAATCAACTGAAAATGCTACTATTCTCAACCAATAGGATCTCCTTCCCTGCCCAACATGCCGTTGTACAAACTAGACAAATAGACTAACTCTGGGTGACTCTAAATCAATGTCCTTGAAGGTTGACTGTGTGCACTGGTTTAGAACTGACCAGAAGTCCAAACCTTGCCTGTGCAATTATCTATCCTTCCTTTCCCTCTCCTTTCTCCTCTCTGCCATCACTCTACTAGTTGCATGAATATCTGCACTGTCATTATTATTCTAATAGCAACTATACCTGACTTGGTCATCTGTGGCCAAACATTCCTCAAATCCATTGCTGTTAGATTTAAGATGTGTATTTGTAGTTTGTTAATATGTTCTGTGTAGATGTAAAATTCTCTGTCTTTTGTAGCAGTTAAAATAAATTTCACATATTACCAAATGCACTCAACTAAGAATAAGACCTTCCCTGATAAGGGTTAAAAACTTGACTTTAATAATACATTAAAATAATACTAAATGAATTAACTAAAATTATAGTATTATTCCTATTATAATAGCCCATATTATTATGATTCATATTATCCACAACAAAATAATTCTTAAAGCACACTAGTGTTGAAATGTTCTATTTACACTCGGTAGAGCCTGAAGCTACATGACCCTGAAGTGGCAGATTTAAATACATTTGAACATATTTGTTTAGTTTACTGTATTTTTATTTTTATTCTTTAATGCTGTATTGCACCACAGTGCATAACTAACCCCAAACTACTTCTTTGCTTCCCCCATTACTCTTCCAAACTCATAGAGAAGACAATAAGGTCGAGGTAGACCCACTTGACTTATTATCGGGTATCAGACTGTGTGATAACGAGAAAGTTTAACGTGTGAGTGTGACTCCACCTTGCCTTGATGAAATGGCTTCCTCCAAGCACCTTCTCCTGTGAGTTATCTAAGGAAAACAAGAAAAGTGGTGGGAGGGAGATCATCCATCAACTACTGAGTGTAGGTTCAAAACAATGCACTATTTTTCATGGTTCTATATCCATACTCTCCTATCCCAGATTAAATCGCAGTCAGACTCCCTTTAAATGGTCTGCAGACAAGTGTGCAGACATATGTATTACATATTCATTATATGTTATATAATGATGTGATGTAATCAATTATGTAATGTAATCCATTTTTTTCCATTCACTTTTTTCCATTACATCTTAAATCAATTTATGGGCTGGATATGCCGCTTGGTTTAGGACCATTACATTCAGAGTTCATGGGTATTTTCCATCACAGACAAAACACACGTAACAGACGTAACAGCTTTCTTGAGCTTTAACAATGGTCAACATACAATACAGGCACTTCGATGTTAAATTTCCGTTTCCCATCTCTTTCTTTTTAAGTCCTTTCTTTTCTTCATTCTGCCACAAAGCCCTCCAGACCCTGCATGGACCAGCTGAGTACGTAACTTCAAGCATATTGGCTTGTGAAAACTATCGACTGGTTCAACACTACGGTCTGTTGAGGCAATAGTGCACTAATTATGCCCAATAATAGTTTATATTATCATATTATCTCTAAGTTGTTTGTTGATGGCCTCCTGCCTACCAAGAGCTTTGTGCGGCGATCATTGTATTCATTTGAAGGAACATCACTTTAATTTGATGGAATTGCAAGAAGGGAAGAACTAAAGGAAGATCCCTTGGTAGAATGTATCCAATTCTACCTGAGATGTCATTCATACTCCGACACCCGAATATCTTAAATACACACTCCCCGCACACAGATAGACTTTAAGTTATAGCATCTCTCTTTGTCTCTTATCGATTCCCACTGTATATTATGTATGTTTTCCCTGGCCGTAGCCACTGGATGATTGACAGGGAACAGTTAATCCACCTAATCTGGGGGGAGAGAGAGAGAGCAATACAGAGAGAGATAGAGGGACAGAGATATTAAGAGAAACAAAGACAAGAAGATTACGGAGAAAGAATACAATAAGTTGAAAGAGGTCTTTGTTAGAAAAAAAGATTATTATTAAAACTATATTATATTAATGATACTAGCGTGGAGACTGAGAAACTAGAGAGTGAGACTCAGAAAGAATGGGTAATGCAACGTTGGTAAATGCAATGAATCTATAGAGGGCTTTTATTTTGTGGCAGAAACACTCCAAGGCACTTCATGCCTCCTATTTGACAATAAAGGAGAGATGCAGCAATCAGGATGTCAACTATAGACGACATCACCATTCTGAGGAGTTTTGGTCTGGATTTTGGTCTGTAAAGCATTCCCCCTGCAGCCTACCTTCCTCAAATTACAACATAAAGACCTGAAATGAGGATTTAATGCTAAAAGAGGTCACAAAGGGACTTGACCACTAAACCACAGGAGTTGTCCCCTCTGTTGCAACAGATTTACACAGAGGTCACACACACACACACACACACACACACACACACCACAAATGATGATTGCTGTGTGTGCTCTAAACTTTGTGTTGGGTGGCTGAATGCAGCAGACAGGGAATGTGTGTGTATGCGTGTGCATGTTTGTGTGTTTGTGTGTCTGTGTGTCTAGTGTGTTTGTCTGTGTGCATGTGGGAAAGAGTGATGGTGTGTGTATATGTGTGTGTGTGTGTGTGTGTGTGTGTGCGTGTGCGCATGCAGGAGGCCTTTTTTGTGCGCGTTTTCTGTTTGTTCTCATCAGCATACATAAAAACATTTCAAACAAAACCAAAAACGATCTCTGAACGTCTGCATATCCTATACCTGCCCATGTTTTAGCCCCCCTGACAATATGTGAAACAGTAACACTCTAGTCTTGGTTGTCCTAAGTCCTAAGATTCCCCACTTCTGGAAAGGACAGCCACAGCCGAGGTTATCAGGGACCCAGCCCACACAGGGGAGTGTGGGCCCCAGAAACGGGCCGATAAATCAGCTCTCTGAGACTAAAGACGGCAGGAGACACGGCCGCACCCCAACCGTGAGACACGCCTGGTTAAAATAACCCCGCTCTCTATCCCCGCTAACTTCTTCCCTCTCCCCGCCGGCTATTAATAGCCTGAGATGCTTCTCATTCAAGGAGCGCTCGGCGTCTTCCAGGGGGGCGCATGTGAGACCTTCTGCACATGCACTCTCCTCCTCGCCCAGAGAAGATGGCCCGATGGTGGCCCCGCAGAGAGGGTGGGCGGGTGGAGCAAGAGAGAACAACATAAAGAGAGAAAGAGGCAGAGAGTGAGAGGAGGGGAGAGAGAGAACAACATAAAGAGAGATAGAGAGGGAGACAGGCATAGAGAGAGACAGGCAGAGAGAGAGGCAGAGAGAAAGAGGGGGGTTGGGAGAGAGTGCTAGGGTGTGAATGTAAACCACTCTCAGAGGTGAGAAAGGTGTGCATCCGGTTGACTGAAAATGGAAAAGGATGGATATGTACAAGTCCATTAGATTGTCTGGCAAGTGTTTAGCAGGTGTTTTGCCCCCAGGATTATTGACGTGGCATATTCTAATGGATCTAATGGATCAACTTTTGTGGCTTTGTAACTTTTAAAACTAACACACATGTGCGCTTGCACGTTCTGAAAAACGCACAAATTTTTTAAAAGTTGATATTCATCTGTTTCTCTCAATAATGTGTTGGTCAGGTTTTGTACATTTTTACGTGCATATCAGCACACACACAAATTGTGCATGCATACGTGTGTGTGCTGATATGCACGTATCTGTGTGTGTGTGATTGTGTAACTCCCATTGTGCTATGATGAACATGTGAATGAGCTCTTAGTTGACCTTTCTTCTCACAACTCTCTCTATTCTCTCTCCTCTGCTGTTGCTGCACTGTGGAGGAAGTGTGGTGCATGTGACTACACCGTCAAAGATGGAGATCTAGGCTGTAGTAGCCTTTCGGTCTGTGATCCGTTCATTTAGTGCCGATGTGTGCTGTGTGTCCCTAGCATGAGCAATTCAGAGTAATCTACCAAGTCCTAAAGCCGCTATATACCCAGCGTTAAGCTATACTGCAGAGCATGCTGTCCAAACATGGTGTATTTGCGTGTGTGTGTTTGTGTGTATGTGTACGCTTGTGTCTGTGTGTGTGCACAGGCATGTGCATTTGTGTGTGTGTGTGTGTGTGTGTGTGTGCATGCGTACGTATTTGTATGTATGTGTTCATATGCACGCGTACGTATTTGTATGTATGTGTTCATATGTGTGTGTGTGTGTGTGTGTGTGTGTGTGTGTGTGTGTGTGCGTGTGTGTGTATTATAACCGAGATGGGCATATTCTTGGTTCACATGCACACCCTGTGGTTAAACTGTGTCAGTGTATAGGTGACCATGTGGAGGGATTGGGTGCCTGACAGCCTAGAGATTCTGCTGAAGCATCGTATTGCTGCTAACATCTAGTGGACGAGGAACAAATTGCATCTACAGTCTTCAGTCACATACAGGCGATTACACTGTCTTATAGTGGGCTATGGTAAGATGAGATCCAGATGAGATATATTAAGATATATTATCTTTTTCTATTTTATATTAAAATAAACTGGAAAACTATTGCTTCTAATGAATGATATTTTAAAATACCTTAACATGTATGCCCTATGTATTTGTGTGTGTAGCAAACATTTAAAATATATATTTAAATTTGGTATAATAAAACATTGCATGAAACAAAATATCCAAATTGTGTTAAAAATGAGACAATCAATTTCAAATTAGAATGACTTAGGTGTGATGTTTATCAGATGCCTGCTGTTTAATATTTTGTGATTATGTAGTATACTATTCACTTTTTGTAAAAAAGAAAAGAAAAGAAAAGTCCATCTAAGCACTGTAGTTTAGTTTAATTACGTATTAGCATATAAAGGTATGTAATGTATTGAGATATATATACAGAAAATAGGAACGCACACGCAGACATTGCTGGAAATCCTCTCTTCTTTCTCCTTAAAAAGGCCGAGCCAATGAGCACACGGAGATGTAATGGTGGTTACGCCCCCTGTGGGAGTGCATTGGTAATAACTTTATTGCAAAAATACAGGTTCCCTCTTTGTTCCCCGAGCAACACCAGCTCAGCCCAGAACTTGACACACACACAAAAGCCAAAACACACCCACGTTACAGCAAGCCATCTGCAAAAAGCTGCACCGTTTGCTCTTCCTCTCTCGGATCACTCATTCACAATCACATGTTCAGCTCGTCTTGCTGTCCCACTCACAGTTTTTCTCTCTCTCTCTCTCTCTCTCTCTCTCTCTCTCTCTCTCTCTCTCTCTCTCTCTCTCTCTCTCTCTCTCTCTCTCTCTCTCTCTCTCTCTCTCTCTCTCTCTCTCTCTCTCTCTCTCTCTCTCTCTCTCTCTCTCTCTCTCTCTCTCTCTCTCTCTCTCTCTCTCTCTCTCTCTCTCTCTCTCTCTCTCTCTCTCCACCCACCTCCATTTACCCGTTGATATCTCTCTCTACACCTCCCTTGCATTCCATTGGCTGATACACAGTTAAAATTAGATGCGGAACTTTGCAGAATTCCAGCCAGCTGCAATCGCACCGAGATGGGCGTATTCTCTTGGAATTCTCCGCCAAAAGTTTTTGGAGCGTTGGGTTTTGCGGGCGAGCGTGTGCCACCTCCTGTCCGTCTCCGACAACTGGATAGCCAGGGAAGGTTTGATTTGCATAGCAGACTCATGCGCTACAATTTGCTACATTCTCCTACATCCAGAACCCAAAACGAACACAAAAACACCATCCAAAAAAGATGACAAAATTCCCAACCGAACCCGAAACTCTCTTCGAAAAATTATCCGCAATGTAAAATATTCTGTACTACGTGCCAACCTTTGGTTTAGTTACGGCGATTTATCCATCAACATCTACAAATCGTTTAGTTGTTATTATACATTGGCCGTTTTTTCCCCCATTAAGTACTTAGATATCTCATACCATAATAAGTAGATTAAAGCATAATAAATGTAATCCACATACGTCAGATAGTTACTTGGCAACAGGAAGGGGGGGGGGGGGGAGTGGGGCAACGCTGTGACAGTGAATCAAGTTGACGGAACTGTATAATTACTCTTCGCACCTGTGTGTGTGTGTGTGTGTGTGTGTGTGTGTGTGTGTGTGTGTGTGTGTGTGTGTGTGTGTGTGTGAACCAAAGATTGGCTGACATCTCTGTGAATAGGGTAGCTCACAAGCTGAAAATATACCTCTACTACATATATAGATACAATGTAAAGCATATTCATATGAGACACTTGTCTCAGGCTGAGCACAAACACTTCCTGGGTCATGTCGGGGAGGGGCTCAACATGAGAGTCAATAGGAGGAGGGGGGGAGTTAATGATAATAAAGTGTGTACGTGTGAATCGCTAAGTGCCCATGACGTTCACCTGAGGCCTAAAGTAAAAAGCAGGGTTTAAGGACTACTCGCCTGTTTACCATCGCGCCCTTTGGCAGAGCACTTATCCCGTTAAGTGCCCTTCACAGCAAGTGCACTTCTGCCCAAGTCTCCTCACTCGGAGTGCTCAAGTCTCCGTTCCCATGGAGCGTGGGATTAAAAATAAAGCAACAAAAAAAAGTAAAAGTAAATGCAGGTGAGATTCAACCCCCCCCCCCCCACGCACGTCTCACTGCATCTTCATCGACCCATTGGCTACCACGGCCGTAGTGCTACTGTTACCTGCTGAAGAAAGAAAGAAAGAAGGAAAGAAAGATGGAAAGAATGAGAGGAAGGCTAAAAAAGAGGAGGGAAGCGCTTGTCTGGTTTTAGCTCCCTGTAGAAACGGGGAGTCAAGTCGTTTGTTGCGGCAAGCATGGGAAAGGGGGGTGGGGGGTTGGGGGTGTGTCACTGGGCACTCGCAAGGTGCCCTTTACTCCTCTTTTAAAATGCAGACATGAGGAAGATCCCCTTAAGTTTATCAATATTCAGTAATTATCATTATCAACATTCCATAAGGTCTTATTAAATAACATACAGGTGTTTCATACATGAGTGTCTCTGTACATGACGTGGAGCTGTGAGAGAGTTCTGCCTCTGACAGCGCCGCGGCGGCTGCGCACACGGCGAGACAAACCGAAACCAAACAGAACCGAAACCATAAACAACAACAGCGTGGCCGTCCCTCGCGGGGGAAAAACAGACCACGTTTAGGCAAATGTTTATAGGTCCATCAGGAAATGCCCATGAAGAAGGAGGAAGAGGCGTGGCTACTTGGTAAGAGTCTCCCTCCTGAGTCCTTTAGGTTAGGAGTCTGGTCCCCCCCCGCCCCCCCTTGACGATAGCGTCCGTTTAAGCCCCAGGCTAGCTGGCTATCAGCAGGCCAATGTCTCTCTCTCTCTCTCTCTCTCTCTCTCTCTCTCTCTCTCTCTCTCTCTCTTTTCTCTCTCTCTCTCCCCCCCCCCCCCCCCCCCCCCCCCCCCCACCTGACCCCAGTCTCTCATGCCCACAGCAACAGGGAGAGAGTGGTTGGGGGGACGGGGGAGGAGTGGAGGCCCGAGCTCCATGGTAAAGCATGCCTTGCTTGGAGGGTGAGGGGGGGTGTGGGGGTCCTATGTAGAGAGAGGGTCGAAGGGACCGGGGTGGGGGTGGGGGGACGGGGTGGTCGGAATGACTGCATAGACAAGAGTATCGGACCAGGGGAGGAGACTGGGGGAGGCATGGGGAGAGGGGCTATAGGAGTTAATTGTGTGTAGGCTCAGTGGCTGGGGGGGGGGGGGGGGGGGGGGGAGTGAGGTCTAAGTACGAAGCTGCAAGGCAAGAGAAAAGTGTGCATCGATCTACGTGCGTTTTCTGTGCATGTGCCCATATTTATGCATGTGTGTGTCTGTGTGTGTGTTTGTGTATAACTGTGTCTGTGTGTGTCCGAGTATAGGCCTGTGTGTGTGGATTCATTTCTGTCTGAGAATAGATGTGTGTGTGTGTGTGTGTGTGTGTGTGTGAAGGGTCTGTTATCCTCCTGGGTGCGTCCAGGCGAAGCGTTGAAGCTTAATGCACCTCTCTCTGGCGGGGGTGGTGGTGGGGGTGAGGGCAGGGGCGTGGTGGAGGAGATCAGTGGAGCAGAGAAGGACTCTGGTCGGAGGAGAGCTTCACCCCCGTGAGACACAGCCAGAAGCTCCCTGCATCGCTGGACAGCTCCTGGTTAGAGACAGGGAGGAGGTGAGGGAAAGGTCAGAGACACCTTTCTATGAGACACACACACAGACCTATACAGATACACAAACCCACACACACACACACACACACACACACACACACACACACACAGACCTATACAGAAAAGCAAGCACACACACACACACACACAGACCTATACAGAAAAACTAACAAACACACACACACACACACACACACACACACACCTATACATAAACACGCACACACACACACAAACACACACACACACACACACACAAACAAACACACACACACAGACCTATACAGAAACACAAACGACAATGTTACTTGAGCGTGATTTACGGAACGGGAGAAAATATAATTTTTTATGGTTTGAATTGGTTCGTGACACATTTTGTTCGATGAATGATGATGGTTGGTCAGAGACACTTTTCTATGAGACACACACACAGACCTATACAGAAACACAAACACACACACAGACCTATACAGAAATACAAACACACACACAGACAGACCTATACAGAAACATAAACACACGCACACACAGACTTTTACACAAACACAAACAGACAGGCGCACACACAAACACACACACACAGACCTATACAGAAACATACACACACAGACAACACACACATACACTTATACACAAACACACAGACAGACACATGCACGCACACACACACACACACTCACACACCCCAAGCACACCCACTTATACACAAACACACAGACAGACAGGCACATGCACACACACACACACACACACACACACACACACACATAAACACATAGAAAGACAAGACAGACACAAACACACACACGTATACACAAACACACACACGCACACATAATATGTACACAAATACACACAGATAGATATACATACACACACACGAACCCACATGCAGAAATATGGGCAAATGCACAGCAAACAATCCTAGATGGATGCACACTTTCCTCTAGCTTTGCAGCTTCACACTTAGACACCTCCCTCGTCTGCACCAGTCTTGTTCCACTACTCCCTTTGGACATATAATGGGTGGCTTTTTGTTTATTGCTATGCTAACCTATCAGTGTGTTTACCACGCTGACGATCAAAACAATTGCTTTGTTTGTTCTGAGCAAATGTCACCAGCAGAGGAGGGGAGATGGCCGCTTATTGACACAGACAGCTCTCTGTGTAGCAGCGAGCCTCATAACTCCCATGCAAATTGGATGAACTACGCTCCCCTGAGTTAGCTGTGACGACAACGTCCCTCTCTTAAGTGTCATTTACGGAAGGGGAGAAAATAGTAGTACAGATTTTTTTATGTTTGAATTGGTTCGTGACACATTTCGTTCGATGAATGATGATGGTTGGGGAAAGTTGTCGTACATATTTCTCTTTTTCCAGAAATCCTACTGAATAGCTATGAAAAAGCTGAAAAGTTCTTAGAGGACAATAACAGTCTGGGTGATCAAACCATGGTAACCGTCTCTCCTGACTTCACCAAAACATCTGCTACCATTACCATTACCACTATGTCAAAACTTGGTTGGGCTGATTCTGCCTATCTAAAATACTTGTATGGCGATTCAAACATTTGTTTTCCACAAACTCCGTACTGATGCGTCACACTGATTCCAAAAGATGAAGGTGCTATCTTACTATTGTTAACAATCGTGGCTCGCTAAATAGTCTTCGGCAGAATAGGTAGGCCTACAACAAAGTTCTGTTGACATATTGTATTGGTAACGGGTGTCAAAGTGATGCCAGGAGAGATGGTAACGATAGATGGATCATTCAGACCTCGTTGTCCTTTAAATAGTTTACCCCTTTGATATTCCATTGAAACATGGCTGTTCTCTGAATAAATGAGCGACTGCGATCCAGTGTGTTGTACGACAGCCTCAGTTGTGGAACAAGAACTGACTGTAAGTAGCATGGGTACTCTTTCCCTTTCACTGTTTGCACTTTACCTGCCAAGCTGTGCAGGGAGGACGGTGGTGGTGATGATGAGGATGGAAGTGATGAAAAATAGCGACAGTGATGACTCAGTAAAGAGGAAGTAAGCAAGGGGAGACGCTGACATCTGCCTGCTTCACCTTGGAGACAGAGAGAGAGAGAGAGAGAGAGGAGGGAGGGAGAGAGAGAAAAGGCAAGAGAGAGGGGGAGGGAGAGAGAGGGAGGGAGGGAAAGAGAGAGAGACAGAGACAAAGAGAGAGAGTGGGAGAGAGTGCAAAAGGTAGAGAGAGAGTGACACAGAGAGAGAGAGAAAGAGAAAGGGAGAGAGAAGGAGAAGGAGAGAGAGAGGAAGTGAGAGAGAGACAGAGAGTGAGAGAATGAGAAAGACAGAGATTGTGAGCATGATGGACAGATTGGAAATTGGAAAGCGAAACAGAAGGTCGACACAAGATGCAGAGCAGTGGAGGGAGAAGGAGTGTTGCAGCATAAAGAGAAAGAAACGCATGAATGTAAAAAAAAGAAAAAAAGAGTACTAGAGTACAGAGCAGTGGCCACCGGAGGGCAGCAGAGCACAGCAGACGGAAAGACTCACGAAGCTGCGCGTTGCAGTCAGCCGGCTGCGGCGAGGGGTGACCACCGTGCCACTCAGGCTGCGTCCGATTCGCTGCAGATTTCCCCCGGTCTTGGGCCCCGCCCCCAAACGCAGGTCCTGCAATACCATTTGCTGCAGTAGACAGTAAAGAGAAAATGTATTTCTTGTAAGCCGGTAAAAAGTGGTTCCAATTAAAAAACATCCTCTTGTAGACAGTGTGATGTGAACATGCTAGCAGGACTACTGTTATAGGGATGTATTTGAGACGGAAAGAGAGGCGGAGCAAGCACGGGAGTAAGGGAGAACTACTCTGCAAAAATTACAGAGCTGACCATCGTATCTTTTCGTATTCTAAGTCATCTTCGTATTTGAGGGAAACAATCGTGACAAACAAAATTCCTCTTAGTCAATATTTTATCAATTTCGGTGTGCATTGCAGAATACGGAAAGTCCACAGACCTCGCTATTAAGATCATTCGTGTTGTTATATCAATACTGATGATTATGTGACATGGTATTATGGAGCTGGTCTCGTAGAGGGAAGACCATACACAGAAGTGGGCCTACAGAAGGACAGAGGGTGGGGTTCTGTACCTTGTTGAGGTAGGTGGGGGTGCTACTGCAGTCTGCCCCGTACACACTCCTCTCCATGTCTGCGTTGGGGGTCTGGGAGCGAGGTCCCTGCATCCCCCTCCTGGATATGAGCCGCTCTGACGGGCTGCAGCCTTCGGGAAGAGGAGGAGGGTGGATGAGAGAGGAGGAGGAGAGAGAGGAGGAGAGAGGAGAAGGGAAAAGGAGAGAGTGGAGGACAGAGAGGAGAGGGGAGGCGAGAGGAGGAGGACGGGTGGAGAGAGGAGGTGGGAGAAGTGAGAAGGAAGAGAAGAGGAGAGAGGATGAGAAAGGCGGAGAGGAGAGAGGAGGAAGAGAGGAGGAGAAAGGTGGAGAGGAGAAAAGAGGAGGAGAGAAGAGAGAGGAAGAGAGAGCAGGAGAGGAGAGAAGGAAGAGTGAGGAGGGAGGAGAGAGGCAGAGTGAGGCAGAAAGAGTGTGCGTGTGTACGTGTGGGTGTGTGTGTGCATGCCCCAGCAGGTACCTGCTCTGCCAGCCAGCAGACTGGACTGGTAGAGATAGTCGAGTTCTGACAGCTCTGCCTCCTCTTGGTCAGCTGGGTTGTTGTTGTAATTATAGTTGTTGTAGTTGTTGTGCCGGGGACCAGGGGCATGCTGGGAGCTGTAGTGGCCAGGGGACGACTGGCAGCTGTAGCTGTAGTTGCGGCTGCTGCAGGCCTGCGGCTCGATGGGAACGCAGCAGTCAGGTGGCGTGCTGTAGGGTGTCACCACTGCGTCTGGGCGGTCCAGGCTCCAGGAGGACCAATGGCGCGTCGCGCTGGAGCCGGCGCTATTGGCGTTGGGGGCGGGTCCAGGCCAGTGGCGCGTGACGTGGGCGTGGGGGCCGGGGGGCTGCCACAGCGGGGCCAGGGTGCTCCTCTCCTCGGGGGGGGTCCGGGGTGGCGGCGGCGGTGGAGGGGGTGGCGGGGGGTGCGGAGGGGGGGTGGTGGGGGGAGGCGGAGGCCATGCGGCAGGGGGCGGGGGCGGCGGGGGGGGCGGCGGTCCCGTAGGCGAGGGCCGGGCGGCGAGCACCACGGGCCTCCCGTCCCACGGGGGTGAGCCCGCGTCGGCCTGCGGCGGGCGCATGTCCCAGAGGCGCAGGGGCAGCGAGGGCAGGGAGATGGCCAGGTGTTTCCGCAGGGGTCTCACTCGCACGCCCCCCGCCTGGAGCGCCTCGCAGAGCCTCACCCCCATCGCCTCGCCTCCTTCCCCCTCCCCCTCCCCCTCCCCCTGCTGCTGTTGCACGGGGCCGGTGGGGAGGCACGGGTGAGGGATGCTGAGGGTGAGCTGGGGCCGGGGAAGGGGTGGCCTGCAAGGGGGGAGGGACAAGTCGGAGCTCAGAGCGCCGTCCTGTTGAGCCATTGTCCGGTCCTCTTCCTCCTCCTCCTGATTGGGCGTCAGCAGTATTTGGAGCGGGCCAGGCTGTTCACTGGAGGACACAACAGAAGGAGGGGGGGGGAAGGGGGCGTGTCCGTTAGAGAGCAAGCGGCTCACACGCACAGCTGATCTGATACCAGGTGGGTGACTGCATAGAGGAAGGTCATACGCACACTCGCTTGAACAGCCACATATGCACATACATACGCACGTATACGCGCACTCACACGCACACATACATACGCCTTAAGCGAGCGACCGTGTGGATAGCCACGTATGTGCGGGTCGAATGTGAATGCCACGCCGAGGGTGTAGCCATGCCATGGACGGAGGGCAGCGCGCTTACCTCTGCCGATCACAAATTAAACAACACAAACGCACTACTGTTGTACGCGCTGGTATCACGCGTCTGGATCTGCTCGCAGCCTATAGATCTCTATAAGGAAGGACGCATCCAATTCGATTTTAGGGGAGGGATTTTTCCTTAAGGGGAAGAAAAAAAATGGAGTATTTGGCCTGACTACAGCACTGCGCATAGCAGCAGTGCATTAAGTCGGTGCTGAAAATAAATGTGGGTTGCACAGTACCTAGAGTAATTTGGTCTCAGCGGGACACTATATCACTTTATTGATTTACATAGTGTTGATATGTGCTGGCTGTGATGTATGAATCCACATTAGTGGCTCACCTTAAGGGGTAGGGAAGAGGTGCATCGAGGGATAGCACCCAGTCCTTTATCAGTTGCAGGGTAGTGTGTGTGTGTGAGTGTGTGTATTTATGTGTGTGTGTGTGCGCACGTGTCTGTGCGCGAGTCTGTGCCGCAGATTTGTTCACGAGATACAGTGAGCATTTATATCGTTAATACACAAATTACACATATTTGTCACACTTGAACTGTTAAACTGTAGCATACATGTGCATTACAACCCTATTATGCAGGCATAAGTATAGACAGAGAGCATGATTAGGGCTATATCATCATCATATCATGCATATTATTTAACCTTACATGTCAATGTGAAAACATGAGAATCTCTCTATGTGCGTGTGCATGCTACTCCTGCGCCTGTTTGTGTGTGTGTGTGTGTGTGTCTAAGTCTATCAGAGTCAGCGTACGCCACACCGCCACGTCTCTGGAAGAACGCAGAGCCCTCATTCTCCCCCTGGATTAACACTCCCGATCTCCAGTCCCAGCAATTACCCAGCAGACTTTGCAGCAAGTCATAAATCAGAATGCCGGTGTTGATCAACAGAGGAGTGGAGGGAGGTTAATAAAAGGGAGATGTAAAGGGGTGGGTGGGGTCTTCTATAGAGTCCCCCTCTACCTTCTCCTCCCCCCTTCCTCCTCATTGGCCTTCAACCCGCTACAGTTGACAACCTTAGAACCCCAAACACTCTTACACACACGCGCGCACACACACACACACACACACACTCAAATACATAATGCAACAATTTTGTGATGCAACCAGAAAGGATAATGTCACAAACACACACACACACTCAAATATATATTCCTACAAATTTGTGATTTAACCAGATAGAAAAATGTCTCAAACACACACACACACACACACACACACACACACACACACACACACACACACACACACACACACACACACACACACACACACACACACACACACACACACACAGGTATAGAGTTGAACAGAACAGTGGGACATGGTACCATGGGGGCCATACAGATACAGCACAGGCAGCATGACAGCACTGGTACAGCGGTAAAGACATCCCAGACAGCACCGGCAACACACACACGCGTGCGCGCACACATACACTCACAGAATTAGCTGAGAGAAGCTTTAGCAGTGCACAGACAGAACGAGCGGTGCAGTGCAGTAAGGGAGCAGAAAAGCAGTTAGCAACTTTCACTCTGCCTCTCTCTCCCCCCCCTCTCTCTCTCTCTCTCTCTCTCTCTCTCTCTCTCTCTCTCTCTCTCTGTCTCTGTCTCTGTCTCTCTCTCTCTCTCTCTCTCTCTCCCTCTCTCTCTCTCTCTCTCTCTCTCTCTCTCTCTCTCTCTCTCTCTCTCTCTCTCTCTCTCTCTTTTGCAGTAGGAACAGAGCCTAGCAAAGCAAGCTTAATTTGCTGCACTGCAACAAACTCAAAAAAGTACATTACGGCATACCCCGCCACACACACACACACACACACACACACACACATGCATACGAACATACAGAAGCGAACACAGACACAGACACACACATGTGCGCACCAAGCTGAACAAATAAACAAAACAAACAAAATTAACATTAAAGGGGATAATGAAGTGCCCTCAAAAAGCCTGCAACATGACACACAAACGCACACACACACACAAACACACACAGACACACACAGGCACACATCATCACAGCGTTTGCTCACTGCGGTGGGTCTGGTGGGGGGGGGAGGGCACAAGCCGTGCTTAGAGGAACACACAGGTTTGGGGTGAGGGTTCATATTTCTTTTTCTTTTTTTACAGTTCACGTTGGTACCTGCGGGGCCCCTGTCGGAGCGCGCTTCCTGTCTCCCGATCCGTTTCCTGTTCCTGCCTGCGTTTGATTGGGCCCCCAGTGCTCCTCATGCACGCGGCTACAGCCAATCCGCTATGAGCGTTAGCCTCATGCAGGGGTCTGAGCACTGCTGGGGACGTCAACAACAAGAGCGGAGATATATATAAAAAGAGAGGAAAGGCAGGACAGATAGACAGATAGACAGATAGATGGATAGACGGATAGACAGACGGATAGATCAACGGATAGACAGATACAGATAGATAGATAGGGGGGAGTGTCGTGAGATCCGAGCGGAGAGATATAGAAAGATGCAGAGGAAGAGAGAGCGATAGGGAGAGAGAGAAAGAGCAGAGAGAGGAGAGAGATAGGGGGATAGAGAGTCATAGAGAGAGGGAAGGAAAGAGAAACAGAGAGAGAGAGCAGAGAGAGAAAAAGAGAGGGAGACAGAGAGAGAGGGCGGAGTAAGAAATAATGAGAGGACAGGAATGGAGGGAGGAAGGAGAGAAGAGAGGCAGATAGAGCAGTTATGAGGGGGTGGGCATGCAGCACCATCCTCTCTGCAGTGTGAATGCAGGTGTTCAGTATGTGTGTCTATGGAAGTGTGTGTGTGTGTTGATTTAAGGGCCTATACCTTTACATAAGACCACAGGCGTGAGTAAGAAGACATAGGTTTGCGGGGACTTTTTAGCTAGGCCACCTAGTATCAGCATCAGACCAGATGCTTCAAGGCAGTGAGCACGGCCATGCTGCCTGCCAAACGTAACCTTAAAGTGTGTGCGTGAGGTCGGCGTAGGAAGAGGAAGATGAGGTCGACGCGTGGAGGAGCGGTGTTTACAGACGCCAAGTGGGCTGACGAAGGCGCTATTTTTGTCGGTGGCACAAGCGCCCTTTTCCGGGACCACAAGGGCAACTCATGTTCCAGTCATCCTCCACCTTAGAAAGTGAATGTGTGTGTGGATGTGTGTGTGTGTGTGTGTGTGTGTGTGGGGGGGGGGGGGGGGGGGGGTTGAGGGGGAGGAAAACGGAATTCTGTTGCATAATTGCACGGATGGCGATACCATCTGTTCCTCAGCAAGTTGTCCTTACACGTTACCAAGGTTGAATGTCCCCGGAACTGTGTGTGTGTGTGTGTGTGCGTGTCTGTGTGTGTGTGCTCGTTTGTGTGCATGTGCATGTTTGTGTGCATATGTGTGTGTGTGTGTTTGTGTGCATGTGTTTGTGTGCACCTGTGTGTGTGCGTGTGTGTGGTTCAGGTAGAAGAACAGGCTAAGCCCTAGACGAGCAGAGCGCCAGAGTGACACCAAGGGTCAGACAGGACCCGCTACATAATCCCTCATCTCCAATTAGTAAATGCTGGGCTGGAGGGAGGCTAGCCTGAACAACACCTCTGTTAGCAGGACATTGGTGGCAACACATACACACACACACACACACACACAGTCATCCACACAAACCTAGATTGGGCTGTTTGACACAAGGGCTTTGAACTTTGACCAAAATGTTCAGATTTCCAACCCAGCTACGGAGAAGCCAAGCCAAGCACGGAATGCTGAAAGAGCTTCTGACCGATGGTCCGGCTAAGCAGCCATCGCTCAGGATTTACCATGTTGTTGCGGGACAAGTTGAGGATTGATTTGATAGGGATTTGCTCTCGGCTGGCTATGGTGACCGCAGCAAGAGCTCAACTGGCGGAGCACACTCACACACACAAACATACACGCACACACGTGGACACACAGATGCAAACACACACTCGCACAGATACAAACGTACAAACTGACATGCAAACACAGATGCGCGCACACACACACACACACACACACACACACAGATGCAAACGTACAAACTGGCACGCAAACACACAGATGATCCCATGCTATTACTGCAAGTTAACATTCGCTCACACACACACACACACACACACACACACACCAACATGGCCACACATACACCAAAAATGAATTATCCAATATATGATAGAAAGTATTCTTATACATCAGTCCATAAGAATAAAGAAATGCAAATATCTACTGAACTAAATGTATCATTGGAGACAGCTGTGTGTTCATAATATAATCAACAACATAAATGCTGAACTAGGGGAGGGGGTATGACATCGGGGAGAGGATGTGAGTCACACAGGGACATCTGAAATCACAGGACGTCCAGACATAGCAAGCTGATATTATGTCCTTCATTACGGTCTGTCATTTATCTATGTCACTACCTCTGCTGTGTAGTGTCATCAACACCCCTTTAACCAAACGTTTTTCATAATCGACCACAGCAACTGTTCCTGTAGAGCCTCCTGAGAGCATCCAGATATTGAAGTTAGCTTTTCCCACTGAATATCTGCCATTGGCTGGGCAGCAATTGATTTCCAAATATGGCCGTGGCCTTATGCTGTTAAAAAAACTCAGATCAAATACATTCTGATTAAATAACTAAGTGACCCTCTTGATCTCTTCGCTCTTGCCCAATCCGGTTGGAAGTTAATCTAAAACATATTCTCCTCTGAGAAAAGCCTCCCATGCGGATTTCTGTTAATCTTTTAACATCGTTAATCAGTCTATTTCGGATAAAAAACTTTTGATTGCTCCGTAGATTGCTACATTTGCCTTGGGCACAGCTGTTATTTTTTTAATTCAGCATTCTGTGGCGCTCCTTCTTCGTTGTGAACTGAAAATCACTTTTAAAGGCTCTCAACTTGCTCTGGGCCAGAATGATCTCAGAGAGAACCAGAAACTCTCAACATCAGGATGGTCTCAAGATGCTGGTACCTGTACGCATGCATGTTGCAATGACAACAGCTTCAAACACCCCCCCCCCCCCCCCCCGCCCCGGGTGTCGCGTACCCTGGTGCTGGAGTTGGTCCAGGTCCATGAACTTGCTGGGTTTGGGGTTGAAGCCCAAGGCCGCCTCCTTCTCGGCCTCGCGTCTGCGCTGCTGCTCCTGCATACGGGCCCTGCGGGCCACCTCCTCCTGCAGCTCGTCCAGCTCGCTGCGACCAGGGCCTGCACACACACACACACACACACACACACACACACACACACAGGTGCACATACACGTACACACACACACACACACACACACACACACACACACACACACACACACACAGGTGTAAACACACACGCATACACACACACACACACACACACACACAGGTGCACACACAAACATGCACACACAGACACAGACACACACACGCAAGCAGACACACATACGAACACGCAGGCACACAAGCACACACACACACACACTCACATAAGCACACAGACACACACACATGCACACCCACACACGGGTGTGACAGGGCTGTGCAGTACGGATGAGGTATCACGTTGCTCTTGTTGTTTTATTAATCGATAATGCAAGACGGTGGATCTGTCATCTACAGCTACATCATTTGAATGTGTCTACGTGACCCTCATTTTTGGTGTTGCCGTCGCTATGACGAGGTTTTATGTGCAGGTAAAGCTCTTGCTACGATCTCTGTTTTTCGTTTCGTTTGAGTTCAAACATATCAATATCGACACACTTTTGTCAAAGTCACCAGAGCCACTAGTCACACTTCTGCAATTCAACTCAACAGGAAACGGTAAGGTGATTCATACAATCAATATAAATGTAATATTATATATATATATACACACTGTATAGTGTGCAGCTTGAAGCTCAAGAGACAACATTCAAATACAGCTACTACACTAAAGATTGTCCAGGGAGGGGAAGATAACGCAATTAAAAGATGTCTGGATTTGAATATTTCCCATTGACTCTAATGCTTTAGAGCTTTGCTGTAGTCTGCATGATTTGTTCCCACCCTTTTACACATATACACACAGGCAACATGTAATCTGCATATTTGCCCCATGGTTAACTGTAGTCACAAAATATTCTACTTCATACCATAGAGACAAACGATGTGACACACACACACACACACACACACACACACACACACACACACACACACACACACACACACACACACACACACACACACACACACACACACCTGCATTGGTGGCAGTATTCCAGTTGGGTACTTCCTGTAGGATGGCCGCACTGCTTTTGGACTTGGGCACAGAACGCCATGACGGTCCTGACATCAGTACTCTCTTCTGCTGCCCGGACTCCCTGGACACATCCGGACACACGCAATACACACACACACAGTGTTACAGATTTACCTCTGACCCACACTATGTGTGTGTGTGTGTGTGTGTGTGTGTGAGAGTTTGTGTCCACACATTTGTGTGCATGTGTGTGCGTGTGTGTGTGAGTGTGTGTCCACACATTTGTGTGCATGTGTGTGTGTGTGATTGAGTGTGTGTGTGTGCGCGTGTAAGTGCAAGTGTGTGTTTGTGTGTGTGGGCATGCAGGCTCCTTTTAAGTGTATTTTGTGTGTCTGTGTGTGGGTGTGAGTGTGTGTTTGTGTGTGTGAGCATACATGCACATGCGTGTGTGTGTGTTTGTGTGTGCTTTATATACCTGTCGGGGCTGCTGCTGTTCCGCTCACTGCTCTCGTAGCCGCTCTCCATCCTCTGAATCAGGCGCGGCTGGTGCTCCACCCCTCTGAGGGGAGCGGGCGTTGTGGACCCCTGGGGGCCTGATATTCTACTACTGCCTAGAATACTGGACAATCCTGGCAGGCCATGACTCACCCTGGCTTCTCCCATGTCCCTCCCTCCTCCTCCTCCTCCTCCACCTCCACCTGCCGCCAACTCGTGCCCCAGCAGCAGGCCTGGCTGTGAGGGGAGGGGAGGCCCGGTAGAGAGGGTGGGGTCTGAGAGAGCGGGGCCGGGGATGGTGCTGTAGCCCAGAGGGGCGCCTCTCTGGCGGGTGAAGATGCTGTCAATATTCAGGGCCTCTCGCCTCGGCCTCCACGCGGGCCTGTAGCGTCCTCCGGAGGAACTGCAAGATAGGGGGTCCAGAGAGACAGTAAGACGGCATGGAGCTTTTGTTAGCTTGGAAGAAAGCAACGTCGCATTCCCGTCCTTAGGCCATGAGCTCACGGCCATGTCGGGACAGGCGCCAGTTTGGCCAAAATAGACTTCAGACCGAGTCAAAGCGAGCGAGGAAATACAGCGCCGCTTCATTCGTGCGCCATATGCTTTGTTCCGTTTAAACAATATGATTCTATTTCTGTGGTTGGGTCGTGCTCCGTGTGCTTTGGGCTTCACACAGCTAGGAAGATACTGAAATGTTGGAACTGTAGACCAAAGCCATCTCTGAACCAGAATACACCACTAATATGTTAATGTAAGCATACCAGTTGTACAACTTTAACAAGTGAACTCACTTTTACCACTTTTATATATTTACACCGACAGCTATCTTAAAATTGGCATCTGCAATAGGAATGTTTGAGGGAAAATGCTTCCAAAGACAATGTTCTTGCTTTAAACAACAGGATTTGTGCGGTCAGCACGAAACCACACAAAAACCAACACACCTCACAACAAAACCACACACAGCATGATAAACACTCTCTGCCCACCTGGACTTGCTCTCGCTGCTCGTGCTCTCATCCTCCCAGTGAGGCCCTCCAGCCCCTCCCTCACAGCCCCCGACCCCCGACGAAGAGGAGGAGGAGAGCGGGCGCGAGGAGGAGGAGGAGGAGGTGAGGGGCCGACGAGAGGAGAGCAGGAACACAGCCGTCTCCTTGTACTCCTGTGAGGGAGGAGAAGGCGGGCGATCTGGACCTTCCACTGCAGACTCTAAAGGAGAGAGAGAGAGAGAGAGAGAGAGAGAGAGAGAGAGAGAGAGAGAGAGAGAGAGAGAGAGAGAGAGAGAGAGAGAGAGAGAGAGAGAGAGAGAGAGAAAGAAAGAGAGAAGAGAGAGCCAGGGAACAGAGTCAATTAAATATGCCCCCAAGTGTGAGGTTTAGTCCAGGTAAGTGATGCTGGTTGCTGTGCCTTGCAAGCTAAAACAATCCATATTGGGCCAAAACAATTGCCTAGAACTGTGTTTGGCAAAGAAAACTATGTTTTAATATTGATTGTTTATATCGTTACTAAGTTATGGATCTGTTCAGGAAATGCTGTCTAAGCTAGATAAGAGATACAAGAGAGGGAAAACTGCATACTAGCCAACCAAATCCAGAACGGTGGAATAAAATAAAGCTGAATTCCCCCTTTTCTGTACTTTGCTCTGCAGATGACGTAGGTTCTTGTACGCTATGAGAAGAACATTGTGGTTGAAACGGTTGAGTGGGGGGGGGGGGGGGGGGGGGGGGGGGGTCAAACTTTGGTCCATGATTCATGCAGTGCAGTAAGTTACTGCGTACCGACACCACAGCGACTATGCTATGTAAGTGGTCTACTAATTAAATCATTGTATATACTGACAACACCCTGCTAATCTTAGTTATGCTCAGAAAGCAGCACTAGAATAATTATTCCAATGGTCTGATTGCTGCTCCATTGTAGTTGAATATTGACACACTTTATCAAAGTCACCAGAGTTGTGCAAAACGGTCTGGTGTTTTAAAAGGGATTGCTGCTCGAATTGTAGGATTTCTTTCACAAGAGCACATGTTTCAGAATGCAAGAGGCTCACATTAAATTGGGGAAAGGATTTGGGCAGAGAAATTACAGACACAAATTGGGGATTGGCCTCCTGGCAGCTGGGGGACTCAGGCTCAGCTGATTCAGTATAAACCAATGAATAGGTGTAAAACGTCCAACTTGGAATTGAGAAATACTGACCCCTGCTGGTGATGTGACGGGAGAAGAGTTCTGGCACAATAACCTGTTCTTCACGTTCTGGAGGTGTGAGAAAGGCTGTTGTTTCTGGGATTAGGTGAAAGTCCTGTGTTATCTAAAGTGTAGCCTGATTATGTTACTCTTCCTTATTATGTAGTCCTAAATCACCTGGCTGGAACAACTGGGATGACAAATCATTGGAAGACCTTCAGGAGTGGATGGAACTCATGTCTAAGATGATACCTTATGAGTAAGTCACTATTTGCAGTAGTGCAGCTAGCAGTAGGCAGTAGGCACAGTGTATTCTTTTGAGGGTGGAGCACCTTTCTCAAACGGTCTAAGGGGGATAGTCAGTGATGTCATGTGGAATGTTCTGACGTCCTGTTTTGTCGTCCCTCCATGACAGATGGGCTACCTTTGTTAGAGTCCCTCACAAATTGCGGTTCCACTCATGGCCACATGTGCTTTAAAAAAAGTTACATAGCGAGCGTTTAAAATGCACATCCAAATGATCAACAATCAAACACAGTAAGACCCAGTCAAATAAGGGGCCGAGGGCCCTGAAACTGGAAAGGAAGAGATCTACTTTTTTAAACAACTGATCTCAACTCGGACATAGCCGACGTAAGGCTCACCTGCGGTGTCACTGCTCAGCGGGGACGCACCACTCTCGTGGCCACAGACCACGGTGGTCTGTGATTCGCTGGAGAGGTGGCTGCCCGTGGATTGGTGGAGAGGCCGGGTCCTGGACGCCCGGTGGCTGGAGCTGTCCGTGGACGAGTCAGTTCGTGTGTCGCTGGAGATGGACGGTTCACGACCTGGGGGAGGGACATCCAATCCAGACTATTTACATGAAATTCATGAAGTTCTGCATGGAGAACCAGAATGCAAAAATAAGAAAAATGTCAAAATGTGACGAAGAGAAACCGCAATGAGATGGTTATAAAAAGCAAAGTACAGAGATAGTCAGAAGATAAAAATAAAGGAACACAAAAAGAGAGTCTCTCTCTGTTTAAGAAATTAAAACACTCCTAGAGAGGGAGCGAAAAAAAGAAAGAGAGAGAGAGAGAGATAAACATGGAAGAGGTGACAAGTCAAGGTTGACTTGTCACCAGGCAGGGAGACCTTTGCGGTCGAGGCGCCAATGACGAGCAGATGTTAACATACAAAGGACAAAAGGTCCCGCCACGGATTAGACCCCGCGGTTGGATTAGCAGGGAGGTGCTACTGAAAAGGAGTTGAAGGTCGGGAGGCTCGCCGCACATCGCACCGACCATACGCACAACAACAAGAATCACAGCGCATCTCACATCGGATCCTTCCTGCAAGCACGCCGGCTGTGTTTCGTTTATCACTTTTAATCGCCAACCCCACGCGTTCCCCTTCTCCACCCCCCCCCCCCCCCCCCCCCCTTCCCCTCTGCGTACCAGAGTCCTCGCTGTCGTAGCCGGCCCTGCTGCAGTGCTGGAGGTCCAGCTGGGGGTTGGAGCCACAGGCAGCGCCGCAGCCGTCCTGCGATACCACCGGCGTCCCTCGGGGGTCAGCGTAGAGCAGCAGCAGGGGTTGGTAGTGGCCCTTGATACAGCGGGACACCACGTCCTTCCACTTAGGGCCAATCTGAGCGAGAGGAGAGGAGAGGAGAGGAGAGGAGAGGAGAGGAGAGGAGAGGAGAGGAGAGGAGAGGAGAGGAGAGGCGAGAGAGAGAGAGCGGTGACGGAGATGGTTGCGGGAGGGAGGAGGAGAAGGGGAGCGTGCACACGCACATGCGTCGCTAACGATACGCACGCTTCTTCTGCATGCGCCGGGTAAATCCACGCTCGTCACCAGCACAAAACATTGCACACACTGCAGTATATTCCAAAAAAACACAAGGTCGCTGCATTGCTAGTTCATGACCTATATCATAGTATCCACGTTACCGCCCCGGCGTTTGAAAGCGCAGCGGGACGGATGCCTCCGGAGCGATGTCTCGCTGTACAAGCGCATACCGTGTGGCTCTCACACACACACACACACACACACACACACACACACATATACATACACACACCACCACCTCCAATGCCTTTCTTTGCACTGCATAACGGATGACACCCAGCACACACACATAAGCACACACACACACACACACACACAAAGTAACTCCCCCCCCCCCCACCCCCCTCCCCCATTCACTGCAGACGAATCAGCAAAAATCCAACAACGCCAGTGGCGCCACTGACCTCTTTGACGTGTGCGTCGTCGAAGTACATCCACTTGCGTATCTTCGTCTGGAAGAAGAAGGTGGAGTAGTGCTTGCCGTAGTAGCACACCATGCCGACCAGGTAGAGCTCTGCCTGCCGAGCCCTCTCCTCCGTCACACGGTAGAACAGCTAGAGAGAGAGAGGGAGGGAGGGAGGGGAGAGAGAGGGAGAGAGAGAGATAGGGAGAGAGAGGGACAGTGAGGGAGGGAAGGGAGATAGAGAGAGAGAGAGAGGGAGGGGGAGGGAGGGATAGAGGGAGAGAAGAAGGGAGAGGGAGAGTCAGAGTCAGATAGAAGGGAGAGAGAGAGAATGCGTATGAGAGAAGAGGGAGGCGGGGGGAGCAGAGACCATAAAAGAGTGTGCGCAAGCAGGTACGGGGCAGTGAGAGAGGGAGGTAGAGAGACAGAGAGGGGAGACAGCGTGGGGAGAAGGGAGAGAGAGGGGAAGAGAGAGAGTCAGGACAGAGGGGACAGAGTCAGAGAGAGAAAACAAGAATACAAGAAAATACATAAGAGCTATGTGGCCGGTGAAAGGAAAGGAAACCAAAAAGGAGACCAAACGGGGAAGAGGGGTTAAAGAGAGAGAGAGAGCCCAGAACGACTGGAGGCAGGCGGCTTCTGTGACCAGTTATCTAACAGTGACAGAGACAGTCCAGTAGAGGAACACACAATGCAGATAGATTATCCCTCAGTGTTATTATCCAACGGCTTCACCTTCAGACCACAACGGCCGGCTTAGGAGCGGAAATAGGGTGACAGAACATCACCTGCACAGTCATGACAAAAGGTGAAAGGTGTAGACGGAGGCGGGGAATATAATCCCCAACAACAACAACAACAACGCAATTGGGCGAAGCTCACCGCTGGCGAGCCCTGAACCGCAGTGTTGGGGAGGAGAGTACGTCACGACGGGCGCGTGAACATCATGCGCGAGGTGTGATTTCTGGTGCATGCAAGAGAAGGCCACCCGTGGTTCTCGTCCAATGACAAAACGACGCTTGTTGTATCATGGCTGTTATTTATGTGTGATGTGTTAGTTTCAGGGTTACTGCGGATGTAGGTGCCTACGTGCGTGTGTTTGTGCGCGTGTGTGTGTGTGTGTGTGTGCGTGTAGGGGCATGTGTGTGACTATGTATAGACGCGCTCTTGTGTCTGCACATGTGTATGCCTTTATGGGGGTGCATGTTTTATTCTGCTCTCTTGCAGGCCTGTTTGTGTATGTGTGGGTGTGTGTGTGTGCGTGTATGTGTGTGTCTATACGTTGGCAGGGGTCTGTACTTAGCTGATTGGTTGCTTGTGTTCTCAGAGAGAGGCAGTGTGTGTGTGTGTGTGTGTGTGTGTGTGTGTGTGTGTGTATGTGCATGTGTGTGGGTGCATGTGTGTTGTTATGTGCGCATGGATCTCTGCGGGTGTGTGTTAGTGCTAGTGTGTATGTAGGAATGTGCTTGTGTGGGTGTATGTATGGATCTGTGTGTGTGTGTGAGTGTGCTCCTCTTACGTCCCCCAGGCGCAGGCAGGTTCCCAGGCTGTGGATGACGTCCTCGGCAAGGTCCGAGTGGTCTGAGTCCCACACCAGGCCGATGCTCACGATCTCCGGGGAGTTCATCAGCACCCGGCGAATACGCAGCACCTCGCCGCAGTTACTCTGAGGCGAGGGGAGAGAGAGAGAGAGGGAGGGGGAGGACAACATGTGTGAGAAAGCGTGAGTCGAGTCATTGGGCCTTTTTTATCTAGTGGCCATCTTGGTTCCATCTTGGTTGTAAACCAAGATGGATCAAAGATGGCTGCCAGGTGAATAAGGTCTATAGTGCCTCAAGTGGCCAAAACCAAGTAAAAAAAACAAAAGCCCGTTATTTAACTTTGCAATCTGTTAATCTGTTTGTGGGACAAAATTACATAATTAATTCACTGAAACACAAAACATATCCCACATGTAAATCACCCACACAATTCTCTGATGAATATGAGGATCCATGCCTTCCATCTATGGTCTGCATCTTCAGCATTATACTCAATAGCCTTAACATGATCATTTTAGAAGTGTAGGGTATTTAGTATTATAATAATAACTACTTTTTTATATGATTTCTCCTTTCAAAGAAAAATGTATAGCATCAGCATACAATTCATAAGAAAGATTTCCTTATTTTTGCCCCCAGAACAGTCCCAATACTGTCAACATAACACGGATAAATATAAATTATATTGAAACAATAGCACAAAAAAGTATAATAATAAATTCTTAAACCTGCACTATGTTACTCTTCTACTGCAGCTATTTACTGAATAAAAAAATCGGAACTAGAAGGTTTCTCAAGGAAAGAATGCACACACCCACGAGCCAATCAATCCAGGGAATCTTTGTCTATAAATCGTTTTATTCTCAAGCCACTAGACATTGCTAATTGGAAAACGTCCATAATGCAGGTTTAATACTTACAGTTTCCATTCAATGGATTTTGTGCTTGAATGATAAATGATCCTAAATATTAATTTAAAAAAATACTAGTAATTTAATTGCATTAATACTAAACTCCACAACATAGCATTCAGTTTGTAGAAATGTTTAGTTTGACTCTGCTGAAAAAAAGGTAATCGGGCCAACCTAAACTGGACCGTCACCACTTGATGATCCTGCCTCATAAGTTCTCCAGCCTAACCGTATCTCATGTTTAGTCATGTAAAATGTAACAACATCAAATCGAACCCCACTTACGGCCGGCATTGGTGCTCTTTTAAAAACCATAGCGCACACATACATAGCGTCACCCATGCTAGTACTCAGTGTTAGGATGGCTCTTGACAAAATAAATCCAGTAAATCTGTCATACTTTTTATACCATTTTAAACTTTGCCATATAAGAATGCTGAATATACAACTTATACTTCTGAATCCAGAATCATGTCCCTCTGTCACCCACCGCCTACATACATACAATCCTATCCATTAACCAAACTGGGAGAGGAAGGAGAGAAGGAGAGAAGGAGAGAAGGAGAGACAGAGAGATGGAACACGACAGGGAGATCGGGCGGGGCGGATGATAAAGGCATTTTGATTGGACGGTGGATACAGCAGAGCAGACAGGGCCGGGAAGACAAGAGCACTGAGAGATGGGTGAGAGAGAGAGAGAAACAGAGTTAGAGTGGGAGAGAGATAATGGTACATTGAGAGGGAGAGAGTGGGAGAGAGAGGTAGAGGAAAAGGTGGTGTGCTGAGTTGACGGTCCCGTGGGCCTTCTGTTGAGTTCAGAACCGTGTGTTCCCTGCACTTCCTTTGAGTCATGACCCACCGCAGTTTGTCCTCGCGCGCGCGCGCACACACACACACACACACACACATCCACACAGAGACACAAACACACAGTTACACACATGCAAACAGACACAAAGCACACACACTAAATGCCCTGCACACTCGCAAACACCGCAAAAGCCCAGAGACAGACACAAACTCACAGATCCACACACACACACACACACACACACACACACGGCTGGCAGGACACACAGACAAACAGCCTAAGAACACCCTAGCAACCAGAGTATCTGCCAGAACACACACAAACAAACACACACACACACGCACACACACACACACACACACACACACACACACACACATGCACAAGCACATGCACTAACCAATACACACACACACACACGCACACATTCTTTGTTTGTGGGTAGTGGACTGTCTGGTACTGGCACCAGGAAGGCAGGGAGGTATTCTGCCAGATTCCTGGTTCTTCAGTTCTCTGAACGGAACACAAGCACAACCAAGGACCAGCAGCACAGTGAACACATACACCCACACAA
>JACYXH010000410.1:447500-460000 GCA_026745465.1 Lota lota | reverse complement strand
GTTTTTTTGTTGGGGTTTTTTTTTTTTTTTTTTGTTGTTTTTGATTTTGTGGTTTTTGTGTTTGGTGAGGTTTTTTTTTATTTTTTTTTTTTGGGTTTTGTTGTTTTGTTATTTTTTTTGTGTGGGTTGGGGGTTTTGGTGGCTATGTTTTGTTGTGATGTAGTTTTTTTTTTTTTGGTTTTGTGTGTTTTTTTTTTTTGGGGTGGGGGGGGGGGGGGTAGTTGGGGGGGGGGGGGGGTGGGGGGGGGGCTGGGTTTGTTTTTTTTTTTTTTTTTTTTTTTTTTTTTTTTTTTTTGTGTTTTGTGAATTGATTATGTGCTTTTTTTTGTTTTTTTCTTTGTTTTTTGTTTTTTTTTGGTTTTTTGTTTTTTTTTTTGTTGTTGTATGTTTTGGTTTATGTTTTTTTTTTTTTTTTGGTTTTTTTAGTGTGTGTTTTTTTGTGGGAGTGAGGGGGATGTGTTTTTTTTTTTTTTTCTTGTTGTGGTTAGGTGTTGTTGTATATTTTTTTTTTGTTGTTTTTGTTTTTGGATGTTGGAGGGGGTTTGATGTTATTTTTTTTTTTGTGGGGGTGGTTTTTTTTTGGTTTTATTGTTTTTTTTTTTTTTTGGTTGTTTTATTTTGTTAGGGTTTTTTTTGTTTTTTTGTGGTTTGTAAATGTTTTTTGTTTTTTTTTTTTGTTTTTTTTTACTGTTTGTTTTTAATTGTATTTTTTTATTGTAAGAATGTAGTTAGTTTATTTTTTTGTTTTTTTTTTTTTTTTTTTTTTTTTTTTTTTTTTTTTTTTTTTTTTTTTGTTTTTTTATTTTTTTTTTTTTTTGTGATTTTAGTCTTTTTTTTCTTTTTTTTTTTTTTTTTTTTTTTTTTTTTTTTTTTTTTTTTTTTTTTGTGTTTTTTTTTTTTTTTTTTTGTCTTTTTTGGTTTTTGTTTTTTTTGGAGGGGGGGTGTGCCTCCATGTGGCCGAACGGGCGGCAGTGGCGGGGCGGGAGTTTCCGGCGGGAGGGGTTTTTAGTCGGGGAAGGCCGCCGTAGGGGGGGTGTAAATCCTGTTAATTCTTTGGCTGGTTTTCGTTTGGCAATCGTTAATATCCATACATGGACATGTTTCAGTTTCGGCAATTTGCATGTTTTATTTTATTTAGGTTCTGTCTCCACCCCTTACCGGCTACTTCTACTCATCGTCACGTGGACGCTGTTTTCTCACCGCAATTATCTGAATGGATCATTCTACTGCTCGGTCACTGCAGGTTCATCAGAATGCACAAGCAGGCAAGCGCGCACACACACACACTCACACACACAGTGTCTTTGTATAGGTTGACAGAAACACCGCCGAACATCTAGCTGACTGCAGTAGAAAATATTATGAAGATAAATAGTGTGTACAACGTAACAAAAACAAAAAGTCTTCTGAAGTAGCAATATTTCATTTCTCCTGATAGTCACCTTGTTCTCTCTTTCTATCTGTGTGTGTGTGTGTGTGTGTGTGTGTGTGTGTGTGTGTCTGATAAGTACGTTTCATAAGTGTGTATGTGTGTGCCTATGTGTACACATGCAGTCAGCCACTTACGAAGCACTCTGCGGCGTCGTCCATGATGCCGAGCTGAAAGCGCTGTTCGTCCTGAAAGGTCTTGGCCAGAGCACTCCGCAGCGCGTCCGACGGCAACACGCGCTCGCTGCTGAACTGGAACTGAGCGAAAATGCTCTGCAAACACACAGACAAACAGACACACACATAAAAACAAACACACAAACACACAGACACACAGACACACAGACACACAAAAACAAATACACAAACACAAGAAACACACAAACACACAGAAAAACAGACACACAAACACAAAAACAAACACACAAACACACAAAAACCAACACACAAACACACAGACACACAAACACACAAACACACAAAACACACAGACACACAAACACACAAAACACACAGACACACAAAACACAAAACACAAAACACAAAACACACAGACACACAGACACACAAACACAAATACACAAACACACAAAACACAAAAAAACAGACACACAAACACACAAACACACAAAAAAAACACAAACACACAAACACACAGACACACAAAAACACAGACACACAAAAACAAACACACAAAAACAAACACACAAACACACAAAACACACAGACACACAAAACACACAGACATAGAAAAGACACAGACACACAAACACACAAAAACAAACACACAAACACACAGACACACAAAACACACAGACACACAAACACACAAAAACAAATACACAAACACACAAAAACAAACACACAAAAACAAACACACAAACACACAAAACACACAGACACACAAACACACAAACACACAGACACACAGACACACAAACACACAAACACACAGACACACAAAAACAAACACACAAAACATATAGACACACAGACACACAAAAACAAATACACACAAACACACAAAACACACACACACACACAAAACACACAGACACACAAACACACAGACACACAAACACACAAACAGACACACAAACACACAAACAGACACACAAACACACAAAAACAAACACACAGACACACAAAAACAAACACACAGACACACAAAAACAAACACACAAACACACAAAACACACAGACACACAAACACACAGACACACAAGCACACAAACACAAACAGACACACAAACACACAAACACAAACACGCAAGGAATTAGAACACGTTTCTTCTTTAGTGATTGTAGTTGTCTTATGGTGTACTGCCAACGCTTTGCTCAAAGGGAAAACAAAGTTTTCGTCCATGAAAATATTCATCTTCTTAAAGTGTTGGTGTGTGTGTGTGTATGTACAGGTGGTGCATATACAACATTGGTGTGTGTGTGGGTGTGTTTGTGTGTGTGCGTGTGTGTGTGTGGGTGTTTGTGTGTATGTGTGTGTGTAAGGATGTGGATTTGTGTTTGTATGTGGGTGTGTGTTTGTGTTTGTACAGGTGGTGCATACACAACATTGGTGTGTCTGTGTGTGAGCGTGTGTCTGGGTTTGTGTGAGTGTGGATGAGTGTGTGTGTGTGTGTGTGTGTGTGTGTGTGTGTATGAGCATGTGTGTGTGCATGCACTTTTGCCAGTTTGTATCTTTCCACTGTGTCATGCTTAGCGTAAATAACTCTTTCCAGAAACCTGCTCCTCTTTTAAATCTCCAACTCTAAAGTTCCATGAGTCTGAGTCACAACAAAACAAGGCCCCCCGGGGGAAAGTAGTCCTCAACTTATTGGGGATGCAACGTTATTAAACAAAGCCTGAATTAAAGAACACGCCGCCCGGGCCATAATATAACATCATGGCTGTGTTGCAGAGAACAGCTGGCCTCTATACCAGCAGCTTATCAATAATGAATTGGGTTTGTAGTGCGCTGTTCCCTCACCAAAATAAACATCACGAGTGCCTTGTAAGGGGCAGAGTGGCACTCGGCTGGAACATATCTATCCGTGTTTAAGGCTGACCGTGTCTGTGTGTGTGTGTGTGTGTGTGTGTGAGAGAGAGAGAGAGAGAGAGAGAGAGAGAGAGAGAGAGAGAGAGAGAGAGAGAGAGAGAGAGAGAGAGAGAGAGATGAAGCATACGGACCACTGAAGTAGATTTTAGGGTCACTGTTAAAAGCTTTGCAACAGCAAACCACCTACACACAAACACCGGGACTGCTCTTAACATTGTGGCTAGACAGAGTTAGCCATGCATCATTGGTTGTGTCTAGACCCTTTGCACCATTTGTATTTATTACTGCGTATTTATGTATTTATTGGTGTATTTGTTTATTGGTGTATTTGTGCTCATTTTTACTGAGGTTTTTATATATATATATATATATATATATATATATTATTATTAATTGTTGTTATTATTATTATTATTATTATTATTATTATTATTATTATTATTATTATTATTATTATTACTACAACTACTACTACTGTTGTTCTGGTTATTGTTGTCAACGATATGGAGTGAAATCTTTATAGTCTGATCTCAGCTGATCCAATCAATCCTTCGAGGAGGATTGATTGATTGTGATTAAAAATGTTTCAGATCAATACTGGAGTTATTAGGAGGCTGGTGCGGGAAGGAGTCATCTCACTGGAGAAGTGAGTCTGCTCCAGGAAGAGGGCTTCAGACAAGCCAGGGAGGTTTTGTTCAGTTGGGATGGAGGGGGAGGTGAACAGAATAACAGGGGAACAGTATAATAAAGAGGGTTAAATAACCCTGTCCCACATAGAAGTGCATTAGTCCGGTAGTCCGATGGAAAGTTTTTCATTACAGATTCAAGAGCAGCTGACTGGCCGCCATTTATGTTTTAAATTGTTAGTTTAGTTGATTAGTTAGCTAGCTGCTGTAACACAGAACTGATTAACATTACTATTAAACATTAATACAAATGAATGATTCTTGTCTTATACAGTGATAGCTTGAAAACAATTGAGAATAAGCTAATGTTATTTCAGTCTTAACCTGACATAATAACTATTTTATCTTAGCTAGTATATTTACTCAATAACTAGATTGACAAGTTAATTATGCAAACAAATGAGATCCACCGATCACTGCAATTGATATTATCGTCATATATACTGTGCAGCCAACACTCCTCGATAAGTATTAAAGGTTATATAGAATTATTGAAGAGTATGGTCAGCACAGTGCGTCAAATGGGATTTTCTCTCTTCCTTGTGTGTTTAGGCTACAGCTAGATTCGAATATTTAGGCTAGTCTGGGTTTGAGAACGAGTGTTATAGACAAATAGACGATTATTTGTGTGTGTGTACGTGTGTGTGCGTATGTGTGTGTGTGTGTGTGTGTGTGTGTGTGTGTCTGTATCAGAGTGGCTGTAGTGGTTGCAGCAATGCACCAAGGAGAGAGAACAGGGGGGTACCCTATAGAAGGAGAGAGAGGAGAGGAATAAAGAGAAGTGTGTGTGTGTGTGTGAGAGAGAGAGAGAGAGAGAGAGAGAGAGAGAGAGAGAGAGACAGAGACAGAGACAGAGACAGAGACAGAGACAGAGACAGAGACAGAGACAGAGACAGAGACAGACAGAGAGAGACAGAGACAGAGACAGAGATAGAGACAGAGACAGAGACAGAGACAGAGTGAGAGTGAGAGTGAGAGAGACAGAGTGTGTTGGTGTGTGCATGTACAGATTTGACTAGAGTCTGTTTAGGAGCAATCGACACTAGCTACCACATTCATTCATCTTTCTCTCTCATCCTTTCAGTCTCTCCTCTCTCTCACTCTGTGCATGTGAGGAGAATAAGGAGGAGGAGGTACAGGAGAAGGAGGAAGAGGAGGAGAGGGAAGGTGTTACGGGTGGGGAGGGCTTGCTGTTGAGAGAGATAAAGTGTTGCAGTGATTTCAGGAGGCACAGCCAGTGGCGCGCTCTGAGCATCTTCCATGCTGCTCCCAGGGCAGAAATAGAGGGAGAAAAACGGCTGTCTTTTACCTAACTCCATCCCTGCACATTTAAAGGGTTTAAATACGCTGCTGGGGCATCTTCACATTGCCTTGTATCAATATGTTTTGAGATTAGGAATTCATGATTAAAACACTTATGGGTCAAACAAGACCCTTCTGATTTCAGAATAAATTAGACAGCATGGGTGACAGAAAATATATAATTATAATAGTTCATAATATATCATTTCTGAAAGCTAAGACTTGTGACATCATGTAACATGCTCACACACACACACACTCACACACACACACACACACACACACACACACACACGCACATACACAGGCGCACACAGGCATGTGTGGGTGTGTTTGTGTGTGTGGAAGTGTGTGCTTGGAAGTGTGTGCCCACTAAGCGTAGGTTTCCATCTGTGCAGGCCTCCATGACAGGGTCCCTGCTGCCTCAGCACTTTGAGGCAGGCAACTAATTACAGCAGTGCAATGGAGACAGAGGCGCACGTGGAACACACACACACACACACACACACACACACACACACACACACACACTGTATGTGTGTGTGTTCACATCCCTCTACACACACACACACACACACACAGGCACAAACACACATACACACAGCCGTGTGAGCATATATATGCATATATACATTCGTCCATACATGCATACTTATACACACAATCACACACACACATATATATTCACACACACACACGCACACACACACACTCTCACACACGCACACAGGCCCACACCCACACACAGGTGCACTTGCACACATACATACAACATACACACACACTCACTCACACACACACACACACACACACATTCATACACACACACACACACACACAACCACAGACACACCCACCCACACGGACAATGCCAGAGCGATTCGCACGCAATACTCCCCCTTAACTCAAAGCCGATCATCATGGATGTCATCATGGGCTTGGACAAAGAGAGGCTGCGCATAAAGACTCGGTCATTATGATAATAGTGCTACGGCTAGAGCTGTACAGCGCCACAACCCTGCATCATAGAAGGACACACACTGCAGCGCTGGCAGGGCCCCACAGCAGCGAACCCGGCCAGATGGACTGGGATGGGAGCTCTTCATCCATTCATTCCCCCCTCTTCATCATTATCATCATCATCATCATCATCATCATCATCACAATATTAACAATATGTGTAGACTGTGTAGATGCACTCCAGTTCTAAGTGCTTGGAGTTGAGTGTGAGGATGTGAGATTGATTGTGTATACATCAACGTGTGTTTCATTTTCTTATGCACACCATACAAATGTAAATATGTAGTTTACATTAAACAAATTGTGATTATGTAAATATACTGTATATTTACATAAATTACTGTATACTTAAAATATACAGTACATTTACATAAAACGAGTTAGGTATATGTAAATATACAGTAAACATATACCTAATTAGGAATATGTAAATATGCATTACACATACATATAACTAATTAGGAATGTGAAAATAAACATTATACATACATATAACTAATTAGGAATCCCCAAGACTACTATTACCATATAATTTAGCTTTTAAAAAATTGCTTTTCATGTTTTTCTCAAAACATTAGATCTCAGGATGACTCTTCAATCACCTTACAAAACCCATATATTAGTATTTATTTGATTCTATAATTGTATTATCATATATTATTCATATTACAATCTGCATATTAGGGGGTTGCAGTTGGGGTTTTGCTGCAGTTTAGGGAAAACGATATGAATACATGAAATACTCAACAAGCTGTGTATAGGAGGAGCAGAGCTGTAGAAACCAGGTTGAACACATCCACTGTATTCCCAACAGTGCAACACCCAGCCATACGTTGCCTTCACCACATGGGCCTTAATTAGCTGTGTGTTTTGGGGGCATCTAAGCAATCACAGGACAGAGCGTCAAAGTCACAGTGTTTGTAGTGTAGTGAGTGGTGTCAGTGTTTGGCTGTGGTTGTTGATTTACCTTCAGAGCACAGAAGATACAGGAGTCCTCCATGCACTTGTGTGTGGTCAGCTGACGAAAACTCCTGCGGAAAATGTCCAGATGCCACAAGACCTGGGATGAAACAAACGCACGCACGCAAACACGCACACACACGCGCGCGCGTGCGCGCAAACGCACACCAAGCAAACACACAGGCGTGCCAACAAGCAAACACAGAAAAAAAATACAAAATATTTAATTCATAACTTGATGGGGATGACCTTTTAATGGCACATCACTTACTGTAAGCCATATCATGCACCGCCTATCTGATCCAAACCAACAGGGACTGGCTCTACATGAAATCTGCTGCTCTCTATTTTCCCTCCATTCTACAGTCCAAGTCCCAATGCTGTTCCCCCTTTGAATACTATGCCCCAGTGGGAATATCCATGTACACTACACATGTTCTGTGTGTGTGTGTGTGTGTGCATGCAATGGGTGTGAGTGTGTGTGTGTGTGTGTGTGTGTATGTGTGTGTGTGTGTGTGTGTGTGTGTGTGTGTGTGTGTGTGTGTGCGCGCGTGTGTATGTCAGCCAAATCAGTTTTAGCTGTGAAATGAAAAACAGAAAAAACTGTCAAAAGAAAACTGCCATTTTCGCCACGGTGTAAAAACAGTGCAATCTTTCTGCTTGCAGAATCACAACATTAAAAAAATCTAAATTGTATTGCAGTGTACTAGGCATGCATCTCAGACATCCACTACTAGGCAATACAACTGGACGGTAATGGTGTCAATATAACCTACTATGTTGATGTGTTGATATTTCAGCTTTTAAATACTGGAACCCTTACCCTGTTATAGGCTACCCAGCCAGTCCAAGCACAGAAGCTCCCTGTAGTATTTTAAAGATAAGAAGGACCTCTGAATAATAGATATCTGTGATGAACTGGGAGCCGCTGAACTATTGCTGTAAAAAGAGACATTGAAACTTTCTAGCCACAGTTAGGATCCTGGCAGTTGCATTCTGTACCCAACTGAGGGCTTTAAGCTGAAGTGGAGGACAAGCACATGACTGATAGTCTTTGAAAGTGTCTCTTTTCAATAGCGCAGGGATGGAAGAACGCACTTCTAGTGATATTCTGTCGGAAGATTGGGACAGAACACGACTCCCTCACAACTGGCTGAGGCAGCTCAGACAAGACACGCACAAGTCCACTTTATATGCTTTATAAGTGTCCAAACTACATGCAAATAAACACGTAAACACACCCACACATGCACACACACCTTGACACATGGACACCAGCACCAGCATGGTGGGCGAGTATTGAAAAGAAAGAGGGGGGAGAGAGGAGGGGGAGAGAGAGAAAAGAGAGGGAGATAAAAAGAGAGGGATGGGAAAAGCGGGGGAGGAGGTGCGTGACAGAGTGCATGCTGATGCCAGTGTATGCCTCCACCCTGTCCTCCATCCCTCTTTCTCTTCTTTCTGTCATCTCTCCCTCCATCCCTCCATCCCTCCCTCCCTCCATCTTGTCGCCTCTCTGCCGTTTATTTAGTTGTGATGAATCGGCTCCCAGCGGAGAGACACAACACACAATAGCGGGCACAGGGAGGGCACACTCTCACCCATCTCTCTCTCTCTCTCTCTCTATCTCCATCCTTTTTTCTTTGTGTCCCTCTCTTTATCGCTCTCTCTTGCTCCATCCACCCCCCATCTCTCTAGCTCTCTCTCCATCATCTCTCTTTATCTCTCTCTCTCCATCCTCTCTCTTTATGTCTCTTTCTCTCTCCATCATCTCTCTGTCTCTTTCTCTCTCTCTATCCCTCTCTTTGTGTATATCTCTCTCGCTCTCTCTCGCTCTCTCTCTCTCTTTCTAGCTTTTCTTTTCCTCTTCGTTCCCTTGCCATTGCTGCAGCGTTTCTCACTTTCTTCTTCCCTTCTCTACTTCTTTAACAACTCTCTCCCGCGCTCTCTCTCCCGCGCTCTCTCTCCCGCTCTCTCTCTCTCCCGCTCTCTCTCTCTCTCTCTCTCTCTCTCTCTCTCTCTCTCTCTCTCTCTCTCTCTCTCTCTCTCTCTCTCGGATCAGATAACCAGAGTCTCTTGACCTCTACCTCGGTTGAGCCACTGCGCAGGACGCTGTGCGGTACGCGGGAGCGTGGCAGCTCTGAGGACGGCTCGGCGCTACGCTTCACACCGCTGTGTTACAGACATTTTTTAGGTCATTATCTGCAGGAAGGATCCTGTATTTAGCAGTCAGCCGATCTGCTGTAGGAAACGCAGAGAGGATAGAAGGAGCCTCCGGTGACGCCTTGTTTTGTTTAATCAGACTTAGTCCTCTGTGGCTGACGAACCGTTCATGCAGCAATAAGCGTTATTGACGCTGTGGACCTTAGGTGGCCATAGAATGAGACAAGACAATAATCATACCATCATTGAATAATCTTAAGATATCGTGTATATCTTACACAGAGTACAGACAGATGGGTAGAGAACAAGAGAGAGAGAATGAAAGAGAGAGAGAGAAACAGAGACAAAGAGAGAGAGCGAGAGCGAGAGAGAGAATGAGAGTTAGCTAGAGAAAGAGTGTGTGTGTGTGTGTGTGTGTGTGTTCATCAATTTGGTGACATGTGTGGTGAATGGATGCGAGCAAATCTGTCCATACAACAGTGCGTTGAGTTTTGAGTAAACAAAAAACAAAAAATAGCAGACATAAAACAGATTGAGGCGCATGCTAGACATAATGGCTGAATCTCATGCCGGAGTAAATAAAAACCCTGCAACATGAGCAGAAAGTTTTCAAGGAAATAAAAAAGAAAGTCTTGGCAGTATAACTTCAGAATGATGGCATTGCCGCTTCGGAAAAGAGCTGAACCAACCTAAGGAAAGGATAGTTAAGCTAGCCCATAGCATACTCCTATTTACTATTGCCTTCTTACCTAGTTGTACCTTGGTCATTTTTACCATGATAACCTAATGAAACCATAGAGTATCGTCTCGCTAGATCTATGTCCCTTTGTCTAAAATACAGATTGGCTAATGAGCTGGCGAGCATTGTCGCTAACACTAACCCTGACATGTTTTTTTCTTTGTGTTAATTACTCACTTAAGTAGACTATTTTACAGAGACTATTTTACATTATTTCTAAAACCAGAAAGTTATAAAGTTAACCAAATTATATGGTTGGCTTCATCGGTTACCAGCAAAACACTAAGAATGCTCAAAGACATTGCCGTCATCTGCATATTCAGTTACAGTTCAGTCTGCTCAAGTCTTTAAGGGCTTGTCTCTAACAAACGGTCAAATCAGGGGATCCAAAGTGCTTAGGAAGAAGTAGCCGCTATTAAGCAAAACAACATAAAATGATGGGATATTTGACCAAGCTTACACAACAACATACTAATTGCAAATACTAATTGTGAAAGCGCTTTTATAAATGATCACAATAAAGAATATACATTATTTTATGTCTCATGCAGCTTTTATTTTTGTAGGCTGAAGTGGCCCATTTCAAGGTCACACATACTTACATAGTCTCATGAGACTGGGATGCGCACACACACACACACACACACACACACACACACACACACACACCTTTCCCTTAAGCTTTAATACTCAAACATCTTTAGTCTGTCTTTACCACACATGCCAGCATGTACACACGCACACACACAAACACGCATGCACACATGTGCTCGCACACACACACACACACACACACAAACAAACACATGCACACACCTTTCCCTTCAGCTTTAATCCTCAAACGTCTTTAGTCTCTCTTTACCTGCTTGCAGATGTCTTGGCGCTATGGCTTCATCCTCCACTCCTTGCTATCTTGTCTATTCTGTATTCTCTTTACTATACAGAGCTGACCACAAACGCTCCTTCCTCTCCCTCACCTCCCTCTTCCTCTGCTTCCTTTTACTCGGCTCTCATCTGTTCTGCTTTATTTTCCTTCTTCAACTCTCTCTCTCTAAGCCACTGCTAAGCTCCCCCTTCTCCAAACGCTCTCTCTTTATCGGTTCCTAGTAAGATTTCTTGTCCAGTGTATGTGTGCATGTGCATGCATGTGTGTGTGTGTGTGTGTGTGTGTGTGTGTGTGTGCGTGTGTGTGTCTGCATGTGTGCCAACTGGAAGCGTTGGGAGGCATCGAAGAAGTGCGTGCATGTGTTCCAGAAAGTGAAAGGAAGAGAGAGAAAGATAGAGCGAGGCAGAGAGAGAGAAAGAGAGAGAGAGGCAAAGAGAGAGAGAGAGGCATATATATATAGAGTCATATATATAGAGAGAGAGATAAGAAGAGAAAGAGAGAAAGAGAGAGAGAGAGAGCACTAGTGTGTAAGAGCGAGGCAGACGGGATGGGGTAAAAAAAGAACAGTGATGAAATGTTTAATGGAAGAAAGGTAATGAAGTAAGTAAAAGAGAGAGAGAGAGAAAAAGGGATTGAGGGAAACTTGCACTGTAGTACCGCCAGCAATCTCTGCAGCAAAGTCACAAGTAGATAGACTCCACGCTGAGGCCAAACAGCCAGAAAAACAGCTAACCGTCCTAATCCCTGCTTCCCCTGCATTTCACCATCAACATTCGATTTACATTAAATTCGGTCATTTAGAAGAACCGTTTATCCAAAGCCACTTACAGGAGAGTCAAAGCATCCAATCAAAATGGAAGAAGCTACAAAAACAATGTGCTGCGTGACCTAGTTTCAACATCATTAAACGTTAACATTATTTAAGTGTTAAACGTGTGTGTTTGCAAATGTGTGTGTTTGTATAGGTGTGATGCACAAATCAATCTACACAGGTGTTCTCGGGTGACAAACACAGAAAGCGCAAGAATGTAAAATTAAACCAGAAAGAAGGTAACGATAAGGTTGACATACATTTATATATTTAATACTTATACCAGGATCAAAAGGACCAATTATTTTCTCCTGTTCGCAAGACACATCTGTCTTGTGCAAATATACATTTACCATTGTCGTCCCAAAACAAATTATCTGTATTTTTGACATGTGACAGTGTTTCTGGTGTGCATGGACTGGAGTTGTTTACTTTTTGTGTCTCGCTGCAAAATG
>JACYXH010000410.1:422500-437500 GCA_026745465.1 Lota lota | reverse complement strand
GTGTCCCACCGTGTGATTTAACGGTAGAGAGGACGTACCGTGGGCGCATGCAGCCTCCACCAGCGCCATCCAGCGCTGCGGTCGCGGCACGCCGCTCTCGCGATACCATGCCATTTTTTTAGCTCTCGCTGTGCGTGAGTATGTGACGTGGAATTTTATGAACAATTGTTAGGCTCCATATCGCCGCCTTCAGGGCATTAAGTAAACTGTGTTGGTAATACAAATGATGTCATGATTTTGGAGCACTTCTGACTGCCTTTGGTTGGACCGAAGAGGAAAAAGCGAGGCGTTCCCCATAGCCTACATGTCTTAAGTCTCTCTATTTCTCTGTCTCTCTCTCTCTCTCTCTCTCTCTCTCTCTCTCTCTCTCTCTCTCTCTCTCTCTCTCTCTCTCTCTCTCTCTCTCTCTCTCTCTGTCTCTGTCTCTGTCTGTCTCTGTCTCTCTCTCTCTCTCTCCTTCCCTCGCTCATTTTCTCCGTTTGCGGTAAGAGGTGTGTAACAGTATAATATATTTTTAGAGCAAAATACAGATAGTTTAGGTTAAATGTCTAAAGGTATGGATATAAGGATGGATAACATATGTTTATATTTTATATATTGTATACAATCTTATTTTCACAAAGCAATTTCATAAATTCATAACTACTTTTGTATAAATGTTTTACATTGCGTGTCTTCAACCTTTTATTGTACTGGTGTTGATCATGTGTTTATCGCCAAGGCGTTCTTGGAAGAACAAAATATGAATAAAATACATTGCAAAAGGAGCACACACACACACACACAGACACAGACACACACACACACACAAGCACACACAGACGTATACACACGGAACCACACACGCACAAATGATCACTCACACACCAAAAAATTTTGCTTTGGAGAAAAACATGCAAGAACACATGACAAGCAAATGCATCGAATTCTGTAAAGGGGAACTTTTTATTGTACTGCACAAATACAAACATATTTGATCATTGCAGAGTGCAAGGTGCTTATCTATTCCTATTGGCTCACACATTGCAACATTGTTTTTTAAATAAGACTTATTTAAGGAGGGGGGGGGGGGGGGGTAATAAAGCACATAAGAGGCCATAGAGCGGGGTGGGTTTGGTTTGCGTCTCTTTCACTGAAGTCAGCGTTTGTGTTCCCTGTAAGTAAATCCCATTTCAACAGCGTGCCTTCACGTGCACGGTCTGGTCGTGTGGTGCGCTGTGGTTTGTGTGGTGCATGTAATGTCTACATTTCTACATCTATTTAAGTAGGCTTTTCATAACGTGTGAATCTATCGTGTGTGTGTGTGTGTGTGTGTGTGTGTGTGTGTGTGTGTGTGTGTGTGTGTGTGTGTGTGTGTGTGTGTGTGTGTGTGTGTGTGTGTGTGTGTGAGTGTGTGAGTGTGGAGAGGTGTGTGTTTGTCCTTGTGTGTTCACCTTTTGTGTGTTTCATCTTTCCTGTGCACGTTTTCTCATCGTTTATTCAGGTCGTTGTTGGTGCTCATTTCGTTATTTTTATCGCCCTCGCGGACGTATTGGACGCGCGCGTCCGCAACGCCACACGACACGCGTGCACAGCGCTCACAGGTCGTCCGTCTCGCCGTCGAAGGGCATGTTCTCCACGTCCATGTGGAGCTGCGAGTTGTCCTCGTTGCACACCCAGCCGATGGGCGTGCGGTTGAAGGAGGGCCGCGAGCGCATGTCAGACTGCAGCGAGGGCAGCGGCTCGGACTCCTCGGCGGCCACGTGGTTGACATCAGGCAGCTCGAAGCTCAGCAGGCGGGACGCCTTGTCGTGGCCGCCGAAGGGAAGCGCCGTCCTACGAGAGAGACACACAGAGAGAGAGGGAGAGAGAAAGCGAGAGAGAAAGCGAGAGAGAGATAGAGGGAGAGAGGGAGAGAGAGGGGAAGAGAGAGAGAAAGAGGGAGGTGTTGGAGAGAAGGAGGGGTGGAGAAAGAGTGAGAGACAGAAAGAGAGAGAGGGAGAGTGAGGTGGAGGATAGAGAGAGATGGGTAAAGACAAGTAATTCTGTGGCATAATCACAGGAAATCTCACCCCTATCCCGACCATTCCCTCATTATATAATATCATAGTCCTACTTTTTCACTGTTTATACATAATTCTGTATCTTATTTTAGTTTGTGTGTTTTGGCCACGTGAATGTATGTTTCCCATACCAGTAAAGCACTTTGAATGTTGAATCTTGAGAGAGAGATGTGTGGGTGGAGGGAGGGAGAGAGGGGTTCAGCTGGGCTGAGATGGGTGAGGAAGGTTCTAAGAAAATTCAAACTGCCTTTTGCAGCTTCCTCATAATACCGGGCCCTGGGTCACTGCCCCAGAGTATTATTCTCCTCTAATTAGAGTGAGACATGTCACTGTCGGGACGAAGTTCGACCATTCACAATGAAATATTAAAACATCTATTCTTCACATTCATTTATGTATGTGTGAAAATGCATCCGAGAGGGAATGATGCATTATTAATACTGCTGTTCCGTCACCTTCCGCGTGGAACCTAGCCCAGGGCAGGGTGCGCTACCACAGACTGAAAGTGGTCATGTATGCCCCGTTTGGTTAACGTTGTGCTCACAGCTGGTAGGAGGACACAGTGGACCAAATAACCAATACACTTCTCGTATGCATATAAAGGGAATGTCCCCAGTCTGGCGAGCACCGTCTCGATTAAACATTACAAACTGTCGTCCGCTGCGGTTGCATGGAAACACACCCCGGCGAATCAAAGTGGTTGTCATAGCGATGCATGTCTTGGGAAAGTAGCTCCCAATATATCTGTAGTCTCACACTTTGACTCAATGTTGTAATATTGAATATAAGTGAATGGTGCTTAGGACGTACTTCTGTGTGGGCAATTTAAGTGTGTGTGTGTGTGTGTGTGTGTGTGCGTGCGTGTGAGTGTCCATGGGTGTGTGTGTGTGTGTGTGTGTGTGTCCGTGTGTGCGTGCGTGTGTCTGTATGTGTGTGTGTGCGTGTGAGTGTCCATGGGTGTGTGTGTGTGTGTGTGTGTGTGCGTGCGTGCGTGTGTGTGGCCTGTGTGTTGGTGTATGTGTACCTGTTGAAGCTCTTGAAGCTGGGTAGGTCCAGGTGAATCTGGATGGGCCCCGGCATGGTGGCCCTCATGGTGGCTGTGAGCTCCTCATTCCCCTTCATGGCCCGTTCCCATGGCGATACGTAGTTACGCACATACTCGATTCTCTTCTTCTCCTTCTCCTCCTCTTCGTTCACTTTCTCCTCTACCACTGGGGAGGAAAGGAGACAAAGAAGCTGTGAGGAGGATGTGTGGACATTTGTGTCGTGTGTTTGAAACAAAGACAGGAGTGGGTCTTTATTTGGAAGACGTCTTATTTTACCGCCAGTTTTATCTAACAATGCTGTGTGTGTCGCAATGGCTGTGTGTGTGTGTGTGTGTGTGTGTGTGTGTGCATGTGTGTGTGTGTGTGTGTGTGTGTGTGTGTGTGTGTGTGTGTGCATGTGTTTTGGTGTGCGTGTGTGTGTGTCTGTCTGTGTGTCTACCTTACCTTCTCGCTTTGGCATCTCTGGCTTGGGTGGAGGAGTGGGCGGTGACATCAGCAGGTTCTCCAGGTTCTGCTGGAAAGGATCCAGAAAGACAGATGGATTGACAGATGGAGAGACAGACCGACAGATGGAGACAGAGAGACAGACAGACAGACAGACAGACAGATGGACAGACAGACAGATGGATGGACAGACAGACAGAAGGACAGGCAGAAAGACAGATAGAAGGACAGACAGACAACAGGACGGACAGACAGACGGACAGACAGAAAAAATATAGATAGACAGATGGACTGACAGAAGGACAGACAGTAGGACAGACAGACATACAGAAGAACAGACATACATACAGAAGGACAGACAGACAGATGGAGTACAAGCAGAGAGGAACAATCATGTACTAATCCACATTTCAGTCCGCATGTACCATGTTCTCATTGGTGACGATGAACTTCTCCACCCGCTGCTGCCTCATCCTGAACATCTTGGAGCCCTTGTTCTTCATCAGGGACAGCTCCTCCAGCATCACATCCTTGGGGGTCTTGATCTTGGTGCCAAGGTCAAACTCAGACGCCTCGGGGTCGGACTCGTCATCTGGAGAGGAAAGGCAGAGAGGAAGGAGGGACTCGTGGACTTTTCTTTATCAAGATTGTTGTTCCCCTATGTGATGGGGTGTTATTCCCAGTATGCATTGGGATAAGAGGCGAGAACATCATAGCAGTTGTTGGCTGGTTTACAAAGCACATGGTATTCACTCCATGAGAAGTAAACAGAAATTGGTGCCCAAAAATAAAACAGCCTATATTTAGAGAAGGTAAAGCACATTACATTTAAGGGACCATGTAAGTAGCAAGTGTTCTGCTGTATTGATATAATGGTGATTGGTGATGTCTCTTACCAAATGTTTAGTTTTCTAAGTCCCATCAATTGGCTAGTTTCAGCTCAGTCTCAAATGGGTATGTGATCAAAATAAAGTATGCCACTTCCCTTCCCTATAGGTTCTGTGCACTTGATACACACACAGTGTCACCATCTTATATGCTATAAACAGTTGTGCATGTGTGTGGGTGCGTGCATGTGTGCATGTCAGTGTGTGTGTGTGTGTGTCTGTGTGTTTGTTCATGCGCGATTGTGTGCTTTTGTTTATGTGTGTGTCTGTTTGTGTGTGTGTGTCTTTGTGCTCGAGTAAACAAGTGTCTGTGTGCGGCATGGGTCTTGCGGCTACATTTAGGAAGAAACCAACGGGGTTGGGCTGCAGGGGGGTAAGTGGATTAAGAACTGCAGACCCCTGAGATGCCTTTGGAGAGCACTGCAGTGGGTTGGTTTAGTCCTGCAGTTGGAGGACAGCCAGGCATTTCTAGAGGGGAATCCTCCCTCATGGTACCTCTGTGGTACAGTAGAGAAGCTCCCCTCCCTCCCTCCCTCCCTCCCTCCCTCCCTCCCTCCCTCCCTCCCTCCCTCCCTCCCTCCCTCCCTCCCTCCCTCCCTCCCTCCCTCCCTCCATCCCTCCCTCCCTCCCTCCCTCCCTCTCTCTCTCTCCCTCCCTCTCTCTCTCTCCCTCCCATGCAATGGAGAGATCTGATGGATTTTACTGCCTAACAGAGGTCCCTATAAAACACCCTCTCATCTACCACACACACTCTCGTATCGCTCATAACATTTGCAGCCAGGTCATAAACACACACACACACACACACACACACTCAAACACACGATCACACACACACACACACAAACACACACACACACACACACACATATACAAATGTACACACACACACACATAAAAAGCTTGGGGTTAACATTGCTGGTCTGTGGAGAGCTGTTAGCATTGCATCGTAAATCAGCCACACTTGCCAGAGAGAGAGAGAGAGAGAGAGAGAGAGAGAGAGAGACAGGGATAATAACAAGGGCTGCGGTGGAGAGGGACAAAAAGAGAGCCAAAAGCAGGAGAGAGAGAGCGAGAGACAGAAAGTGACAGAGAGAGAGCGGGAGAGAGAGGGAGAGAGATAGAGCAGGAGAGACAGAGAGAGGTAGAGAGAAACAGAGAGAGAGACAGAGAGGGAAAGATAGAGAGAGAGAGAGATATTGATTACAGTGTTAATTCAGTAGAATGTGAAAGTGGAGCTTGCTGCTGACACAGGGGGAATTGGACAGACTGACAGAGAGGGGGAGGGGACAGACAGACTGACAGAGGGACAGACGGACTGGTGATGGCATGGATGGACAGAATCGTGGTGAGGGGAGAGGGAGGGGACAGACAGACAGACAGAGGGAAAATGAGAGTGGACAAACAGACTGGCGGAGTGGATAGATGGACATACTGATGAAGAGGGAAGAGGACAGACAGACTGAGGGATGGGACAGACAAACTGATAGAGGGATGGAAAGAGCAGCAATAAAAACAGGGGCTTAACTAAACTGTGTAACTGACTGGTCAGCTTGCTGGCTAACCAGGCCGAATAATAACACACTCATGAAAGTCCTACAGACTGACAGAAAAAGGGAGAGGCGTCGGAACTCCACTTTTAGGAAGGAATGGGATTTGACCATGGGGCTGTCTGATGATCAAGTCTGATGACTGATGATTATTCAAAGTAAAATAAATACCCTTTCAGCTGCTGTTTACCGCCTTTTGGTCAGGAGCAAACATGGCGCTAGCAGATTACGGTTAATCCCCACGCATGGTGTTCTGTGAGGGTGTTAATGTGGTCAGACACTTGATGATAGCTCACTAGCCTCAAGGAAGTGCCATGCGGATGTTTGATATTACGTTACTCTTTGGTGTTGTTAGAGTTAGGGTTAGGATTTAATTATAGGGACCAAAACATAAGCAGCAATCCCTTTACAGGCGTGTTAATGTATGGCGGCTAACTGCAAAGCCAAATGCTTGCGCCTTCACACACACACACACACACACACACACACACACACACACACACACACAGACTCCCCTCCCACACACACACACACACACACACAAACACTCTAGGAAACACACATACACACAAATGCACACACACACACACTCCTCCCACACACACGCACACACACACACACACACTAGGACACACACAAACACACATGCACACACACTCTCCTCCCCCACACACACTCATCCCAAGCACTCACACACACACACTCACACACGCACAACCCTTTCCTCCTACAAATACACACACACACATACATAGATAGCACTCACCCACACTCCCACATACACACACTCATGTATTGGGAGCTAGTAGACAGGAGACTGTAGACGCCAAAGAGAGCAGGTTTATAATTGGGTGTGATATTTACAGCATAGTTGGTACAGTCGCATGGGAGTGAGAGACGACAGAGACGTGAGATGAAGTCTGAGCCCTTCAGTGTGTGTACGTGGGTTTAAATGTGTGCATGTGTTTGACTTGCAAAATTAAGTTTGATTAAGAGAGTGCGTGCATGTGAGCATGTCTGTATGTGTTTGTATGTGTGGGTGTGGGTGTGTGTGTGTGTGTGTGTTTGTGTTGTGTGTGTCTGCTGGTTGTTTCGTGCAATCTATATATGTGTGTGTGTGTGTGTGTGTGTGTGTGTGTGTGTGCGTGCATGTGTGTGTGTGTGTAGTTCCTACCATTCTGGCTGATGTTGGACAGATCAGTGATGATCTTGTTCATATTCTTCCTCTTGTTTGGGGTGGCAGGGGCATTGAGAGGCATGGTAGCTGCCGATTGGACAGAACAGAGAATAAAAGCATAAACATTCTTTAAAATATAAATATAATAAATAATAATATCACAGTATTTCCCAATGTTGAAATCACCTATAATTTATTTATTAAACCTGGATTAAAAGTAGTCAAACTACATTATCTAATAATTAGAGAAGATTGGGGAAGATACTGTAAATGACTTCTTACAGAGTTCTGTCATAAACAGAACTGCAACATAGCACGTCACTGAATGGATGATGAAAATGATGTTTCTCTTAGAGTAATAAGGACGAATCCCTTCCACACGATTAAATATATGTTTACGTTTGGGCTTTCATTATTTTATTCTATTTTTTTAATGCGCTTGCAGTCCATGCAAGCCTTTAGCACAACCTTGTTAGCATCCCCTAATGAACTCAAGCCAGTCTGCTGATCCAACTAAATAGATTCAGCCCCCCACCCCACCTACCTCCTCATTAGACCCTTAGAGGAACTTAATTCCCACTGGGTACTGTGCTGTCACTCTTCACTAAAGACATAAAACGGCAGTATGTGCCAGTCTGTTGCGCAGGTCGAAAGCAATTATTTGAGGCTGTAGGTAAGTCCTATCTCAGCTCTCAGGGCTTCATCTATAGGGAGACAGTTAATGTAATTGCTTTTCATCTGCAGTAATTGAACCTCATTTCCTAGCCTGGGATACAGCACTGCACAGGCTATTTTTATACAGTTGATGTCTACAGAACAAGACACACGCATATGTGCACATGCGTATGTGTGTGTGTGTGTGCGTGAGCACACATGTACAAATGCACACACATACTCATAGGCCCACACATGCAACAGAACAATTATCTCTTTTTAAGATACACACAGACACACACACATACACACACAAACACTCAAAACACACACACACACAAACACACACATCCGCACACACAACATGTAATTTATCAGATACAAATACATACAAGTTTATATGCTTATATGTACACACTTGGCACACCAACATCCACGCAACTAGGCTGACAAACATGCACCCCCACGCACACACACACGCATACACAAAAGAGCACACATACACACACACACACACACACATTCAGTAGTGCTACCGTCGCTGCCAATGAATGACATACAGCCCCAATGGATAAAAGGGGAGATTACAGGCTTTGTAAAAGGCGGGTGGGATAAATTCTGGGAAATGTCAGCAATGGGCTGAGATGGATGAGGATGTGGTCTGCTGGGCTGATGATGAGGACTGAGGTATGAGGAGAGCCAGGGGGGTCCTGTTACCCCCAACACCCCCACCCCACCCTACTCTGACACCTTGCATCCCTGCAGGGGGACATGGGCAAAGGGGCGCTCCAGCCCGGGTTTGGGCCCTCCCCTGCCCCGACTGTTTTAGCTGCTGATAAATCTCCAGGGGACAGCTGAGCGAAAAGGGCATGGGTAAGTGAATTCCTCAACACACACTCATTTGTGCACACGCACACACATGCATACGCACAACCACACACACACATAGACACACACACATACACACTTGTGGGCGCGCACGCCCACACACACATACACATGCTTGTGCACCCACACACACGCATACACACCCACACACACATACACGTACACACAAACACACACACACACACACACACTTACTCACACACACACACACACACACACACACATGCATACACACACACACACACACACACACACACACACACATACATACATACATACATACATCCTCAAGTAACTGCACCATGTCTGTAATTTTGTCCGGGCTACATTCCATACTCACCACGACATATGAACCAGAGAAAAGAGGTTTGGTGACATGAACTTTGCAGTGAAAATTTCAAGACTTGTTTATTCCATTTGTGTGTGTTCGGTGACATCAAAAATGTATACAACAACTCTATAATAATACCAACAACAAATCTAATATCGTAAAATGTCATTAAATGCTTAGGCCTATGTATCGTGTTAGCGGCAGCTTCTGTAACTGCCACTCTTTCTTCTTTCATTCATAAACCTATCAAGTGACATAAACCACCTTGAATATGATATGACTTTGACTTTGAGCTTCCGTAGAACGACATATGCCAGCCCTTAACAATCGCAGGAATAGCCTCACCCCCATTTTGGAGATCAAATTCTCAGGGCTCTCGTGCTTACGGAGGAACCTCAATTATTTGGCAATCGGTTTCCCCCCCTGGCTTTGCTATAATAATCCACAAACGTGTGTGTCATCTTTTTATAAGACGAGGTGTGACTATTATATACGACCGCTGGCTAGATGGAGGTCATTATCACCCATCACTACAACACACCACACACACACACACACCGCTATTACCTGCTGAGTGAGGTATCCTGTATCCTGGAGGTAAGCCGGTGTGTTGAGTTTAAAGGTCCACAAAATAGTTGCCCAGGTAAGGTCACTCTATTCCCCAACTGTCACCGACTGAGCTCTCCTAGGGCCCGGAGAGAGTGAAACACTATCGTTGGGACTGCCACTGTGTTAACGACAGAGAGCTGCCTGCTGGGGTGGAAGGGGTGGGTGGTGTGGGAGCTGAGGAGGGGTGGGGGAGCTGGTCGTTTGGGTGGGGGTCAGTTGGGTGGGTGTTGTGAATGGTGTGGGTGATATGGGAGTGGAGGAGGTTGGGGAGGTGGTCAGTTGTCATTTGGGTGGGTGGAGGGGGGTGGGTGGTGTGGGAGCTGAGGTGGGCAGGTTGGGAGGAGTGGGTGGGTAGGTGGGGGTTATTAAAAAGAGAAGTTTGGGTTGATGGGTTGGGTTGAGGTGGAGCAGGGGTGGGGGTGGTTCAGAGTTCAGGGGTTGGTTGGTTGGTTGCATGACTGACGCCTCTTCTATCTATAGGTCCAGGGACGTAGCCGGTGAGACGGAGCGTGAGTACCTGAGGCCCTGATCTGCTACCCCCACACAGCGCGCGACCGGTTGCCCTGGCAACCTACACCTGTCTGGAAGGTAGACTGAAATATGGTGATGGAATACCTTTTGAAAAGATTAAGAGAAATTAAATAGGCTGGATATCTAGAAGTAAGAGCTAAAGACAGACTGAAAATGAGACTTGATTCGGTGTCCCGTATTTAATATAAATCAATTGATCGATTAGTTACAGTCTAATACAATTATATAACTGTTACGGCCACAGCTGGGGTTTATCCAATTGTACATGTATTGCAATTGTGAACCATGCTGCCATTTTGATGCCATTTTGTCTGATTTTTCACTTATCTGAGCAGTTTGGGGAAATGGTGGATCTATATGGTAAAAATTACTTCCTATTCTTCTCTCAACCGCAAAGTAAAAAATAAAGCCTCCAGTATGTAGAGTTCAGCAGTGAGCCAAATAGCTCAAAAAATTGGCTAAACATACTGCGTACTGATGCTGACACACACTTCGGACAGAGGACAAGGAGTCAATAAAGAGAGACTATCTGTATCAGTGCGTCACTGACCAATCAGAACATTGCCTTTCTGTTGTGAAGTTGAACGACAGGAGACATTGTTGTCCCCACTATCACTGCAGTAAAGTAGAGTCTAAACAAGGCTAAAGTTAGCAGATGAAGTTAGCACCTAATGCTACCTGATCCTGCTAGAGGTCAAAGGTAAGAGCTCTTCTAAAGCCCTGGTTTGATTTCACAGCTTAAAGGCCATCTTACCAATACTCTGCAATGATGACCCAGTGTATGCTGCAGTGACTGATGATTTGAATAGTTTGGATAATGGATACGTATGTTGAAAAATGTTGTTTGACTATGTTTATGTAATATGCTGCCCAGAATTGATTATTAGTTTGCAGCAGTTTGCATTCGTAAGGACATTTTTGGTTTTTGTTAGTCTTAACCTCCGATTCATGACACATCCTTCAATTGAATGGGGTCCTTTGACATTTACAGACACGCAACACAATGACTGCATTACAAATCCCTCCAAATGCTTTCTGTATGTTACAGTGAGAGACTGCATCTATATGATCAGTTTAGTCCACTGACTAAACGCAAAGCACCCCGTATAGATCCGACAGAGAGGGAGGGCAAGAGACATAGGCTGAGAGAGGGACGTGTGTAGGTGGCACAGGAAGAGAAGGACAGCTGAGGTGACTTCTATTTTTATTCCGCAGCTTGCTTTGTGGTACAGAGTTACAGCTAAAAATGTATTTACCTCAAACTGCATTTGTTTTCATGCCAAAAAGTTCCCTACTCTAGATTCAAAATAACCTAATGCCACCCCCCCCCCCCACACCCCCCCCCACACACACACACACACACCTCACCTTATTCATGGTAAAAGTGCTTTCACCCAGTGAAAAAAAATATTATATCAAGGCACACACACAAACAACACTGTGACAGAGCAGGTAGGCACATCTATAAACCACTGATACTAAATGTCATTAACATATCTTAGCATGGTTCATGCTCTTAAAGTACAATACAAAGAGCATTCAATGAGATTTGGGAGGTTGGCATATACGTACACTGGCTTTTTCTAATCTGCGGACGATAGCTTAGTAACAGTTTCCCAGATTCTATCATTGTATGTTAATATCTCTCCCTCTATTTCAATTCGCTCTGTCGCTGTCTCTTCACAAGCTGTCTTCTTTTTACACATCCCGGATTCTTCAATCTGATTCCTCAGACTGTATTCATCTTTGCTTCTCAATATTAATATCTCTTCAAATATTTACAGTACATTTCATCAAAGTTGTCTTCCAACCTTCAAAACCTTGTCCACCTATGTGTCTTAATTCCCCTATATCGATTCGTCAACCGCAGTCATTCTTACATTTTCTTGGTGTCACACAGTGTTCCCAATAACAATAATAAAATGCAAACAACTATATTGAACGTGGACGACTACAGCCCTACAGGAATATTAAACTGTGCTCCAAGTGTGACAGATAAATGAAAAACAACAATAAAACGTGCTACAATGGTGAACAGATTTGACAAATGAAATCCAATTAAAAATCAACTACTCCATGCTTGCTAAAAAATTAAATCTCAACATGGCCTCATTGACCCCTGATGTAACTATGTCCTCTACGGTTCCGGCCACTCGAGGCTGCTGTTCAGTTTATTCAACATATCGTCTCCCCTCAGTGCATGCTGGCTCCTGGGCGCCACACACAGGGCTGTAGGCCAAGGTTGCTGGTGCTGAACCTGGGTCTCGGCCCGCCCACCGAAGACTGGCTGCTCCTGGATGCGGGGCGATGCCCGTTGGTGGGGCTCAGATCTGGAACGCTGATAAACTGCCTGTTGGCCTGCTCCGAGCCAGATCCCTGGAGGTGGGAGAACGTGGGGACATGCATGGGGGCCCCTCTGGGGCCGGTTTGATGCACCGAGGTCAGGTTGGGAAGCTGGGGGAGAGGAGCTGTGGGGGCAGGTGGAGCTGGAGGGGACAGGGGTGAGGAGGCCCACTGAGAGGGCTGGGGGAAGTAGCAGGCGGGGCCACCAGGCTGGGGGTGGGCCGGCGGTGGCTGATAGGAGAAGGCGGGCGCCGGTGCGGACGGAGGGAAAGCGGGCTCGGAGCGCCACGTGGGCTCGCCCAGGGATGTGACCGAACGAGGTATGAGGACCTTCAGGGAGGGCCCCGTCGCCACGGGAGGGGGCGTGGAGAAACGCTTGACCTCACGCACTCGTGCCGTTTTCATTGGTGCCAGGGAAGTCCCCATCATGCTTCGCTGCTGCTGCTGCTGCTGTTGATGTTGATGATTGGAGGTCATCTGCGGCGCGCCAGGCACGTAGGTAAAGAGCGATGAGTTGAGCTGGTACGGTTGATGAGTCATGATTTCCAAAGGCTTGAGGCCTCCTTTCTTCGCGGCCGGTTTCGATCCGGTTGTATGCCCTGCTCTCCCAGCTTCAGCCTTGTGGGACTTCTGGGCCTTGAGAGGGCAGGAGGGGGAGAGGAGGGGGTTGTAGCTGATGGGCGGCGGGGCTCGGATGCTGGACGAGTACTTCCAGGTGGCCGGGAGGGAGGGGGTCGGGGAGGCCTCTCTGGTCTGGGCGGGGGAGTACGGCACGGCGGCCACAGAGGGCGATCGGTCCACCACATAGCGGTCCATCCGGCTCTGTCTGCGGGCAAACAGCTGCCCGCCTTTGCCTTCCATCTGGGGCATCTGGGGCACCTGGGGCACCTGGGGCTTAGGGGCCACGGGAGGGGGCCTGGGACCTCGCTGGGCCTGCATGAAGTTACAGGCCTCCGCCCCGAGCCGCAGCCAGTCCTCCTCGGGCCCGGACTCATGGCCGGCATCCCCGCCGGGCGCGCCATGGCCTGGGCTCGGCTCGGAGGGGGAGTCCATGTTCTGCAGCATGGAAAGCAGGGCGGGGTTCGGCGACACGTCCTTGTTCTGCACAGAACAGAACATGGGCTTGGCGTTGGCACGGCGACGGGCGTCCTGCAGGATGCCAGTGCGCGCCGCGGGCACAGAGATGCGCTGCTCCCGGGACGCCAGGGAGTCGGCATGCGGATGAGGAGAAGGCTGCTGAGGCCCTGCGGTTGCCATGGAAGCAACCGGGGCCGTGTGATTCGCAGGGACACCTGTCATGTTGATATAGGGGCTGAAGGGTTGAGGTGGAGGAAGGTGTGTGTAGGTGGAAGGAGGAGGAGGATGGGGTGGAGACCCGTTGGTCTGGGACTGGAAGGCTAACTGGGTGGGAGCAGCGGGATGTTGGGTGGGGTGAAGAGATGGGCCAGAGATACCAGAGGAGGGAGGGAGGTGAGCTGAGCCATTGGGAGAGGGATATGACTGAGAAGTGGGAGAGAATGGCTGAGAATGTGGGGGTGAGGGGTGGGATAAGGGCTGAGCATGTGGGGGTGAGGGGTGGTAGAAGGGCTGAGCTTGTGGGGGTGAGGGGTGGGAGAAGGGCTGAGCTTGTGTGGGTGAGGGGTGGGAGAAAGGCTGAACTTGTGTGGGTGAGGGGTGGGAGAAGGGCTGAGCTTGTGGAGGTGAGGGGTGGGAGAAGGGCTGAGCTTGTGGAGGTGAGGGGTGGGAGAAGGGCTGAGCTTGTGGGGGTGAGGGGTGGGAGAAGGGCTGAGCTTGTGGAGGTGAGGGGTGGGAGAAGGGCTGAGCTTGTGGGGGTGAGGGGTGGGAGAAGGGCTGAGCTTGTGTGGGTGAGGGGTGGGAGAAGGGCTGAGCGGCTGATTGATAGCTCGGTGGACCTTGAGCAGCCTGGGCGAGGGGGGGGCCAGAGCTGGAAGGAGAGAACGGGGTGGAGGGGGGAGGGAATGAGGCAGGCGGCCCTGTGAAGTGTGGGGAGAAGGGCATGGGCTGAGCCAGAGGTTGGGCGGAGGCCAACGAGGATGGGGGTGACGGAGAGGAGTGGCGAGGGGGAGGGGAGATGACAGCGAGCCCGTTGTTGTTGCCGTTGCTTCTGGGAGATATGTAGAGAGAGGTGGTGGACACTGCTCTCCTGGACTCGGGCTCTGGCAACGGCCGCTGCGGCTGTATCGTCACCGCAGAAACAGCGGTCACGGGCTTCGTCGCCATGGCAACAGCGGTGGGCCTGGGCTGAGGCGGACGGAAGGCCACCGGGGCGACAGGGGATCGGGCGGCGCTAGGGCCAGAGGCGAAGGGTCGCGCCGTACGGTTCAGAACGCCCGCGGCGTTGGAGTTGGGGTTCACAGCAAGGAGGTTGTGCTCTGAGTTCATGGCGGGATCAAGGTGTCGGTTAGCGCTCACACCGGGGGCAGTAGGCTGCTGCTGATGATGCTGGTGCCCAGCTTGGTTAGCACTTGGTGTCTGAG
>JACYXH010000410.1:295000-417500 GCA_026745465.1 Lota lota | reverse complement strand
AGAGGAGGAGGAGAAAGAGGAGGAAGATAGGGAGGACATAAAGGAGGAGTAGGATGTAGAGGAGGAGGAGGAAGATATAGTGGGGGAGGAAGATGAGGCTATAGTGGGGGAGGTGGAGGTGGAGGAGGAGAAGGAGGAGGAGGAGGATATAAAGGAGGAGTAGGATGTAGAGGAGGAGGAGGAAGATATAGAGTGGGAGGAGGAGGAGCAGGAGGTGGATGATATATAGAGGCAGAGGAGGAGGAGGAAGAGGAAGAGTAGGAGGAGAAGGACGAGGAGATCAGTCAAGTGAAGAAGGTGAAGTCTGGTCTTCATCGGCCTCTCTCTCTCTTTACCCGCTCATCTCCGAGGTGGTCTCCTCCTCGTCGCGGGAGTCACAGCGTGCCGGCGACCGCGGGTGCGGAGGCGTCCGTCGCTGGCGCCGGTGCGCGGGCGACTGTATGTCCGCGTCGCTGTCCGTCTCGCCATAGTAGGCCTCGCTGTCTGGGGGGGAGGTGATGCAGACTCCGCCCCCGAAGGGAGGCGACAGCATTCCCCGTCCTGCGGCGCGGGAGATGGCCGAGGACACAGAGAAGCCTGAACCCCTTGGGAGACACACGGACACAAACGACACGAACGGAAATCTTTAAAGTTTCGAATCTGAATGTCTCATAGGGCTGCCGGAGTGTTTGACACTCAAACAGGGTCTAGTTGAGTCTCACCGCGCACCCACCACACCCCGCATGTGGGTTTGGATGTGCATTTGTGTATCTGTATTTGTGTAGCTTGATGTGTGTGTGTGTGTGTGTGTGTGTGTGTGTGTGTGTGAATGTGAGTGTACATGTGTGTTTGTATGTGTGTGTGTGTGTGTGTGTGAGAGAGAGTGTGTGTATACGTATGAATGTGAGTGTACATGTGTGTGTGTGTGTGTAAGTGTGTATGTGTGTGTATTTATGTGTGTGTGTGTGTGTGTGTGTGTGTGTGTGTGTGTGACAGTGTGTGCGTGCATGCAAGCATACAACGGTGTTTGTATCTGCATGTGTGTGCGTGTGCTACCTCTTGACTCTCAGGTTGAGTGTGGCTCTCTGCATATCTATGAGATTCATGGCCTGACCATGACTGAGCTCTGTGCACGTTTGATCTCCAATGGCAACCAGCTCATCATCTTCCTTCAAGCCTGCTCTGCACGCTTTGCTGCGCCGGCGTACCTGTGGAAACACACCAGTTAATAATGCATGTGAGGCACAAGCACAAAACAGACCGTACACGCAGGCTCCAACCATAATCATACTACACGTATGGCAAGGTTCAATCCCAAACAACACATCACATTTCACAGGTGTGATACATGTCCCGTGTGTGATATTGGGTCTGATATTGTTGATATTGCTCCCTCGGCCTAGTGACTAAATGAAATTCACCAGTTTGAAATTAAAATCATATTATGCGTCCAAGTAAAAAGGAAATTATACATATTTTCCCTCAGATATAACAACAACATAGGGCAATTATCCAACTCCTTGTCTCAAACAGCCAACCCTAGGGATTATCCACTTAATTTTTTTTTAAATGTTTACTACTGGGTGTTCTCTAGCTCATTGTGATCAGTGCAAGTGATAAATATGAAGTGGCTTGCTCAAGAGCAATCTGAGACTACAGTACAATACTTGTCAGGAGGTCATGGGGGATTTTGCTGGTAGCTATCAGATCGTTGGATAACCACTCTATTTCCTTATAAAGTGGCTACTGTTGAGCTCAGTGATTGTCTACTTATACAGGTATGTTTGAACCATGGATTTCGTCTTCATATTGACACTTTTTAATTTGAGTTGAAACAAGAAGGACATAGAAGGACATAGAAAATGACTAAACGCTTAATATTAATGCTAAGAATACGCTTCCTATAACCTCCTCAGGTTCTCTAACAAGTCTTTTTTTAATATATATAATTTATATTCTAAGAGGTCAGTACCGAGGGAACTGGAACCCAAACAAATTACAGCCCCCCTACTTTAAAAATAATTCTGACATCAAGAAGCTATTATTGCTGGAGGCGGACCTAAAGGATGATGTCATGGGACCCTTCAGGAAGTATGTCCTCGGGAAGAGGTAAAGGGGGGGGGGGGGGGGGGGTTGGTGGAGCTAAATCAAAATGGCCGAGTATATTCTAGAACATGAGATTGTGGCAGAAACTAAATAAGGAAGAAGGCATTCATTTACATTACCACATCTCCTTGACACACTTATACACACACACACAAACACAAGCACACACATGCACACACACACACACACACACACACACACACACACACACACACACACACACACATCTACAGGTTGTTATCACAGTGCCACTGTTTGAGATAAAGGTATTTTTGTTCAGTGTTGTGTGTTCTCACACCTACTTGAATACTTGGGAAGATATGACCGTACTTTCTTTATCTATGTCTCTTGAACCATTATTCCAGATCACTCACCAACCTGACATGATAGCAGGGATGGTAACAAGGGCTTGCAAACACACACACACACACACACACACACACACACACACACACACACACACATACACACACACACACACACACATAAATATCTCCTGAACCATTATATTCCAGATCACTCACCAGGCTGACATGATAGAAGGGATGCTTACAAGGGCTTGCATGTACACAAACAAATGCACATACACACTCACACACACACACACACACAACCACACAGTATTTTTTGCTTTCTTATTTTCTCACACACACAGACACAAACCAACACACAGACACACTCGCACACAGACACACATACGCACAGAGCAGCTGAGCATCATGAAAAAGTCCACTTTGAACAGCTGCAGTACCCCTATGGACATGCCTTTCATCCACCATGTGTTCCTGACCTACCCAAAATAACACCTAGTGGGAAAAATCCCCATCGTTGGACAGACTGTAGACAAAGCTGATGGGAGGCAAACCTACATTAAATTGCATTCTAGATACATTTCTTAAAAAAAGGTTAAACTACGGGGTAACTGTGTGTGATCCCATAATAGTGCAAACATTTTAAAAAGAAGAAAATAGAGGAATAATGAAAGAAAAAAAGAGAGAAAGGTCAGTTTGCATAGCTGACTTCCAGCTCTTCTTCAATAAGCTATTCTGATTATCTTTGAACTCCCTCCCACCCCCCCACCCCCACCCACCCCCCCCCCCACACACACACACACACACAGCCAAGTGTCGAGAACACTACCGATATCGCCTGAATGATATCGCCAGCATACTTGTGTTTCTACGGCCACTCTCTTAATTTCCGTCTAACTTCGGTTTGAATGGGAGGTCATTGGTTCCGTTTGCTGTAGATCAGCAAACAACTAACGTCGGAAGTGAGTCGGGGAACATTCCATCATACCAGAATAGCTTTTCTTATTAGAGGGGACAGACATGGCTGTCAGCGAATTTAAGGATAGAAGCACCAAATCCTATTGAGAGGCGATTCTAAAATAGTAGGCGCTAGTCCCTGAGTGTAATTTGGGCTAAGTGGGAGTTAGTTGCATACTATAGTGCCACGTGAGAAACATATTCATTTGTTTAATAAAAACAAAACTATGATACACAACAGTGATACGTTTTCTGATTATTGATTAAAGACATTCATTATCTGTTTAGTGGTATCAAAATACTAAATATTCAAGACAATACAAGCCACATCACTGGAACATGACACACAACTCTCAACTCAATTAGGACAGAGCCAGACCAGGTTTAACAACATTAGTGTCCCACACATTGACAGCTTCCAACTATTAGACCACCAAAAGGAAACATTTACAACACCACACACATATACACACAAACAAACACACACACACATAAACACAAACCACACACATCCAGGGGCCCTCAGGCCACAACAACACAACACATTCCACCAGTACCTTGGCCACCTGCAGGGGCCTCTGGTGTTCCGCTCCCCCCTGCAGTCTGAAGCCCCACGGAGCTCCTCCAGAGAGGGACACCACCACGTCCTCCACCACCATTCTGCCGTGATGTGATCTGGGGGCCCCTGACAACGTGACTCGGCTCTTCTCCTGTTGCCCTCACTATGTGAGTCCTGGCGGTGGATGAGGCTGCTACATATGTATGTGTGTGTGTGTGTGTGTGTGTGTGTTTGTGTGTGTGTGTTTGTGTGTGTGTGTGTGTGTGTGTTCCTCGCTCTCTGGTCCTCTTTGAGACTATGAGTCTGTGCCCAATCTTTCCACCACCCACCCTTGGAGAGATGGAAGAGAGGAGGGGCGTGTCCTGGGTCACAGTGGAATGCTGTGTCTGTGGGGGTTAACATTGAGGCTTGAGTGTGTGTGTGTGTGTGTGTGTGTGTGTATGTGTGTGTGTCTGTGCATGTGCGTGCGTGTGTATTTGTGTGTATGGGAGTGCTTGCCCGTGCGTTCCCTTGCATGCGTGTGTGAGGGTGTGTGCGTGTGTCTGTGGGGGGGTGCATGAGTGTGTGTTTGTGTGTGTGTGTCTATTACCCTGGCCCCCTCTTGTATTTAACACATGCCTTGTCACTCTTCAATACTCTGGCCAGGGATGCTTGCTGCTGATACCCTCCCAAAATAACTGATCATCCCTGCTTCTAAACTCTGTCTCATTATTTTGTCTTCTTTTGGTTGTGTTTAACAACTTTGGCGTGAAAGCTGTTGAGGGAGCCTGTTAGAGTGCAACATTGAGTGGCTTTAAAAAATATATATTTATATACTAACGCAAATAAAATAGGTTCTTTCAATATCCGTTTTTAAATGTATTCAGATTTTTTATTCGCATAATTAACATATATAAAAAACATATCAGACAATTAACAAATATATTTTAAAGCAAGTCCAACGTATGTTTCAAATAGAAATGTTCCATACACAGCGAAATACCACACAATAAAATGTAATAACTTTTCTGTGTCTATATTTGATGTGCGACGCAAAGACCGGATGTGGACGTGGCACAGCGCTACAGCAGTTCCGGTGAATGTCCGCTTCTGAGAGAGCGAAACCGAGAAAGGGATTATCAAGAAACGTCCCGGGACAACGTCGCTGTTTGACTTTCTCGATCACTGGATATACAACTTTCTCATTGGGAGAGCAGTGTCACAGTTTACATCACTTTTAGAGGTGACATGTGATTTATAATCATTAATTTGGTGGACATTCCCGACTAGCTTGCTAGATTGACATGCCAATGCTAAGTAGCGTTAGCACGGCCAAATTGCCATTGCTATTCGAGATAGCTTACGCTAACTGCACTAGTTTGGCTTATATTTGCTAGCTCTTTTCCTTGTGATTTGGGTACAGCTGATCCAACAGCAGTCGCTGTCACCTCGTCAGACGGCTCATCGTAACTAGCAGGGAAGTTAACCGAGGATATATTGTGTGCGTCGTCTTCTAGCTATATCGTTACAGGCACTATGTAGTAGCGCTAACCTAAGCTGTGTTGCGGGCAGATGTGTGTTGTTTGACAATTTAGCTTGCTATCGTTATGTAGCATACCAGGCAGGTATCAGTAATGCGGCACTGTGGTCGTTTCATGTCGCGTACTAATAATGACCCTCGGTTGACAGTTAACAGCTTACATCTTACAGCACCGTGTCATAGACTGCCATTGTCGTTTGTTTCTTCGTGACATATCATTGACGTTTGACATTGCATGCCTACATAATACGTTGGAATAGCGTACAATGTGTAGTTGTGCAACACATCCAGAACAACAAATGTGGGTCACGCAACAGGCCCATCACACTCAATTGCTGCACAACTCAGGCGATTGCATTTCTTGCCGGTTCGCATGCACTGTTGAATTATTCAAAGACTTTGTGCAGTGAGCCCGTGTTGGTCCGTCAGATGATATGCTTATCAACATGCTGTAACAAAGTTAAAGAGCAAAGTATGGAATGTCTGCAGACCTGTCATATGCGTGCTGTCTAATACAGAAATATTCAGATAGATATGTTTGAATAATTCTGCTCCGCAAATGTAGTTGTCACTTATACAATAGGGTAGAGTAGATGATCATCAGAATTCATAATACAAGTTCTCATGTTTAATCTCCCTGGGATCATAATGACGTACTTTTGTCAGATTTGTTTGTGTCTGTAAGCCCTCAGATGGATGATACAACTTGTTAATTGTGTTGAGTAGTGTCCGGTGTCATTGCACTACCAGTACTAGAGAAGTCATTAGCACTAACGAAGAACACTTTAAAGGAGTTGGTATACACACCTTGTCTTTTATTCTCGGTATGTGACGACACATTTGCAATAGGTGGTATCTAAGGTGCAATCAGAGGGTGTGGTCAACCCAAATCAACAAAACAATATTGACAAGGAGAAAAATATGTCAGAAGGTTCACTACTTAATTCTACCAGTTCAGAACTCTAGCCACCACATGTCCAGTCTAGTCAGGTGTGGTTTCTTAATTGTTTATTACTTCATGTACACTCCTACACACACTTGAGGCTACAAACAGTTGTGCACATTACATATAGTATATCTCATATCATATATCAACTATTTGTGGTGAAATTGTCAGTGTATGTGTAAAGGTGATAGGGAGTCCATTAACAGGTTCTCCACTCTGCTCAAGGAAATATTTCAATTGTATTTGTATAGCTTTAATCACAGTTACAGTCTCAAAGGGCATCACAGGACACACTTTATGAAGACCCCTAACCCTAGCCCTCTAAATGGCAAGGAACACTAAACTATGATTACACTAATCCAAGCAGTGATGTAGGACTTGTACACTTCAACGCAATGACCGCCTGTATTTTGGAAGCATAGGAGTATTGGAATGTTATTGACGCTGGTCGTTATGTTATTTTGGTCATTGTTTAGTAATTAATTGTGGAAAATATTTGTCATGGGAAGACGTTTTGTTTGGAACTGCTACCATCTTTCTCATGTGAAACACGGCAAAACAAAATTTTAATTTGTCTAGTTTAAGGTATAGTAACGTGATTTAGGATTTTACAGTACTACAACTCTCGAGTCCTCTCAATATGGTGTTTTATTGCCAACAAAATTATGCATTGTGATGTACAAGCCATAAGGCTGTTGGTTGTCTGGGATCCTCTGGACCGGTATTGACAACTATCTTTGTTGTTGTTGTTGTTATAATCCCATTCAGATTTAGGTATGAACTGAGGATGAATGTAAACCAGCAGACTCCAATGGCGTCTCCGTACGGCCAGCCCCAGCCCGGCTATGGCCAGCCCGGCTATGGAGGAGGGTACCAAGCCCCCTACGCACCTTACAACAGCCCCGCGTCAGTCTACCAGCCTGGGGCTCCACCGCAAGGTAATTGCTGCGTTCTTTCTGTTGAAATATGTGTGTGGGAGGACATGGAGCCACAGAGTAGGGCTTGGGGATTTTGACACAATTTTGTAGGGCTGGCAATTAGTGCTTTCACAAAATATTATTTTTAATAATCATCAGCAATATATGGGTTAAGTGAGTAAAGGTAAATAATAGAACAGCTAGAACTGGTAAGGTCAGAAAATGATTAAAATCACGATATTACAATATCCAAAATCCAAGACGATATCTACTAGGGCTGTAGTCAACCAAAGAAAATCCTGGTCGACTGAAATTCAACCAACTCTACGACCAATCGATTGGTCGATGAAAAAAAAAAAAAAGAATCTGCACTTTATCTCTAGATTAACTTAATCGGCCACAGTGCACTCTATTCTACCTGGTACCCTAAATGTCAGGTTAGTGCTGTTTGGAGGAAGTCAGTGGGTTTTAGATCCACTCATGGTCCGAGTCGGACTCGGTTACGGCAGAGCTTCGAGCGCCCTGCACCGGGCAGTGTCGCGTAGTAGAAAGACAACATGTCGGAAGATTTGATTCTAGATTCTGTTCTGTGTTTAATATAATGGGTCCCAGTGGATGACGCTGCGATACGTGCCAAGGTGCCAAGTCTGATACTTTCATACTCAAAGCCTGTAGGGCGTTAAACACGAAAGTTGACAGAGCATCACAGACAATATGAAAAAAATGAAGTTATGCCTATCATTTTCAGAATGCCAACACACTTTTATTTGTCGTCCTTTTTAACCAAATGCTGCCATACCAATGACTTGTTTGACATGGTGTAAATTAGTTTGTAGGTGAGTAAATGTTCAGTACATCGACGAGCAGTCATCCTTAAGCTGGTCGAGTTCGAAGTTGTGAAAAATGCGGTGTTTTGACCTCCTGTCTTATATGTCTTATAGTCTATTAAACCATACAATTATTATAACAGAAACTACGGAGCCTTGAATATCATTCAGAATTAATTTTATTTCTAACACAATATAGCCTATCACTCAAAAATAAAATACATCTGTCTGCATATGTCCCTGCCACCTCTGAAAATAATGGATTAAGAAGCGTCTTTTCCTTATGAAAGTAACACCAGCAAGTGCATATCAACCAACCGACCAGGACTTGACAGCCCTAATATCAAGTCTCATATCACGAAACTGATTTAATGTTGATATATTCCCCAGCCCTACCACAGAGACACATGTCAGTGTGAGGCACGGCCATTTCTTTTTCAAGCTTTTCCGCTGTGCTTCTCCAAGGCAAATGCCTTCCCGTTGCTTTTTTCCCCCCTCTCTTCTTGTTTCCCAACATGTCTCTATGCTCTTCTCTACTACCTATATTGCAGGTTGCTCTCCTTATGCAAGCTTTCCTTCTAAGGCTGTGGCAGCCAACCCAGTCTCTGACCTGTCTTCTCCTCTTGATCTAGGTAAAGCCTTTTTCACTTGCTCCCACACTCTTTTTCTCTCTCGCTCGCCCTCACTCCTTCTCTCACACCTTTATTTCCAGTTATAAGCTTTGGATCAGAAGTTGAAAAGGTTCAATGACTGTTTGCCATTATAAGCAATTTGCTATGTTCCTACTAAATTGTCATTTAAAGTGTTTCTTGTATCCATCTTTGTTGATTTTGTTCATCTTTTTTGTTGTGGGGTCACGTGTCACGCGTGTCGCGTGACACTACTATTGCAAGTAGATTTTTCTCACCTGGAAAGGATTCAGGCTGCTACACAATCTCTCCCTGTCTGTCTTCTAGGTCCCCTTAGAGGTCCCCCTACATCAGCTCCAGCTCCTGTCTCTGCTGCTCCCCAGGCCTACTCCCACTACGGCCAGGGGGACATCCAGAACGGTCCCCCGCCAGGGAGCCAAGCACCTCCCAGGTAGGCAGAAGACAGTTGTACTATTGTTTTCTCCCAGTCTTCCAGTCATCGTTTGTGTTTTTCTTTCTACTTACTTGTATGCTTTTCTGGTCTCATTTCTCTCATTTCTGCTGTGGCTGTGCACAGTGTTAGTTTACCTGTTGAAGGATGACATGATGTAGGACATTAAGATAAAATAAGGCATGGAATCAGAGTGAAATGAGATGCATAAAGTGGATAAACACCGGTATAGAAATGTTTTTACACAGAAAATGCCAGTAAAATACAGATCAAATAATGTAAACCAGATAAAAATAGAAAAAGATAAAAACAGAGCTCAAGCATAAAATAACATAAGCAAAAACTTTCAAATACTACCTCAAGCTGGACAATGATCAGCCATCATGCGACATCTGCGTCCATAATGTTGAATCTTGATGGAAATAGAATATATATCAACACTGCTATTCCAATACCCCAAATCTATATTATGCAGTTATATAAATCAATTTGTACCTGGACAATAGTTGAATGTCGGTACCGACTATCCACAGCATAAAGTGGTGGCTGTCCCCTAGCTGACCTGCTTTCAGCCTACTCAAGCAGAAACGCTCCTTTCTAGTGTTGTGAGCACGTCTGCTTATGTTCTCTCCAGGCCTGCAGTATCTCAGCCATACAACCAGGGGGCAGTGAACTTGTCTGGGCCGCCTCAACCATATCCCCAGCAATATGGGGCCCCACCCTCCATGCAGCAGGTGACCAATCAAATGACTGGGATGCAGATTTCCTCTGGGCCGCCCACCCCAGCGGGTCCAGGCTACGGTAAGACTATGATGGGATTACAACTGCAGTAACTCATTGGTGGTCAGTAGCAGCTCAGAAGCTGCCAGTCAAAGGTCATCCTGAGCTCAGAAGAAGTGTAGTTTCTAGTTTAAGTCAAAAGCACACGGCCCTGTCGGTACAGCAACGAAATAATGTTTTGGAGTTTCCGAAATAGACTTCAGGCCTTTACAGAGCAAATGAAACATGCTTATGATTATTGTATTTCCTGTTTTGGTTTGTGTTACAAATATGACCGGAAATTCATGCTCTGTGTGTTTTGGGATTTAGTCTTTCGTAGTAAGATCATTTCCATAAAATATTTTCTCTTTCTAATAGCTGCACTGAGTCAGAGGTAAATGATACAACATTTATTTCAAATAGTGTACAAGCAATTCAAACCTTTTACTCTCACATTGGCCTCTGATGTGAAGTCAAATGTTCACCCCAACTAACCCTGACTCAGTGGGTTCCAAGTGCCCCATTCACTGTGCATATGAACGGATCCATTAACAACATGTCTATCCCTCTCCTCAGCTTCTCCACACAGCTCCCAGCCTCCCACCAGCGCAGCCTACTCCATCGCCCCTCACCCAGCCTACACCCAGGGGCCCCCGCCCGCCTCCATGGCCCCCAGCCAGCCCCCGGCTCCCAGAGACCCTGCCCCCCCTCAGCCCTACTACGGAGGCCAACCGCCTCCTCAGCATCCGGCCACCACACCCCCCTCCTCCTCTGCCTCCGCTGCTCCTCTTCCTCCTCCCCCCTCGTCCGACCAGTCCTTTCCTCCCACCTCCTACTCCGGCCAGGCCCCTCTCCCACCAGGCCCTCAGGCACAGCCGCCATACGCCCAGGCTCCTCCACCCCCTTTCTCTTCGGCTCCACCGCCAGTCAGCCAGCATCACTACGCCCCCGCTCCCCACGCCCACGGCTCCTTTCCACCTAGAGCACCCCCTCCTTCCTCTCAGCCAGGGCCCTACCCTCCCACGGGCCCACCTCCTACCTCTGCTCCCCCGGGCCACTACCAAGGGACCATGCCCCCCCAGCCCCCGGCTGGACAGCCCTCACCCTACCACTCAGGTCCCCCTCCCCCCAGGGCTCAGATGCCTCCCACTTCCATGGCCCAAATCAACCACCTCCCTCCAGGACCACAAGGACCACCAGGCCCACTTGGGCCCCCGGGACCCCTGCAGCAGCCCGGCATGCAGGGAGGCTATCCTCCTCAACAGAACGGTGAGGAAACATCAGACAGTAACACAAGAAATGTCCGAATCCATCCTGACTATTATCCACCATTGTAATATTATGTAGGTGCAGATTTAGCGATGATGGCGCTAACTCAACTGCTAAGTGTGCTTGTGGAGTCTAGCCGTGTGAAAATATTTTCCAGATTTCCTTCTGCATTAATTAGACCTGTTGACATACGCATGCCTAGTTGGCATGCGCCTTCATCTGTACAAAATGTAATTGTGTTCTAGAAAGCAAAGTGTCTCCAGATTTAAATGTTATTTCAGCCTTAATCACAGTACAATGTCAATATATTATGAATTATCATTATATGTAAGGAATAACCCATGACGGGGTTTCCGGTTAATGGAAAATAATGGACATTATTTTCCAACGGGACCCCATCATGGATTATTCCACTTAAACCACAGTTACCAACAATGATTTGATATTAGTTACTTTCATCTATAAGGTTATGGGTTTTTTATCGACATTAACACTTAACATTTCCTCGAAGCTGCAACCTGTGTAATCGACTATTGACTTGTAAAAAGGTATCCAACTGTCCATGTGCCATGTGCTGCTGTTTGGCCCTGCTCACCTCTCCCTCCACTCTGTCTCCAGGTGCATTTGGGCAGGTGAGAGGACCCCAGCCCGGCTACACAGGCCCATATCCTGGACAACCAAACTACGGCACTCAGGCCCCAGCACCAGCCGCACCAGCACAGAAAAGACTTGACCCAGATGCCATCCCCAGCCCGGTAAGAGAGAGACACACACACAGCCCCCCCTTGTCCTACTTTTATATGGTACACACTGTCCTTCTAGCATTGGTTCCAGACAGCCCAGTTTCAGGAATGTTTTTGTGTTTGTTGTTAGTCCTGCGTCTCTATGTATGTGAAATAAGAATCTATATATATATTTATACACACACACACACACACACACACACACACACACACACACACACACACACACACACACACACACACACGGATGTATTTTTGTTTTTTTACATACAACATGGTCATCAATGTCTTCTGTATTCTTGGAGCAGACCAGCACAAAACTCTATAAACGTGCATCAATTGGCTAGATCTACTAGTGCATGTCATACGGTATACCGCATTAACTAATCTGTGTTGAATCAATACTAATCCACACCACTGATTGGTGTCACCGCGAAGCCGCCTGCTACTCTGTACAATCTTACTGACATCTCTGCACCACTCGCTACCATTTTCTTTCACCTTTTTATTTTTAACCTTGGTATTTCTGTAACTTGTGCACGCATTCTACGCCCCAAAATTGGGCGCCGCACGTACATCCCCTCTTGTGTGTTGGATGTCAAAGCAAGCGTCGGAGCAGCCGGCCACGCAGAGAGCCAGACATAAAATAGACCCAGACGCTATCCCCAGCCCAGTAAGTCTCCTGTGTGTGTGCACCTGTGTGTGTGTGCACCTCCCCTCTGCCCCCTCGCCACGCTCCCGTCCACGGCTTCCTTCACGTCATCTCCACATCACCCCCCTCCCCCTTCCTTGCCTCCTTCCTCCCTCCGAAGCCTCCCCCTCAGCCTGGGATTCTCACACAGACCCCCTGGCCTCGTTGACGGTGGTACATTGCATGTCGATGACTTGGGCTTTTTCGTTTATTCACTCCATTCACTCACTGCCCTACATTGGCTAACCTTCTTCTTCAAAAAAGGAACAGGATGAAAGGATTTGTCATTATGGGGAGACATTGTTGTGATTGAAACTGCCACAGTGTTTCTCATGCAAGACAAAAGTTCTCATAAGCCTAGGTTATGATATATTTATGTTGATTTAGGATTTTACAGTACTACAACTCTTTTGAGTCCTCTCAATATGGCATGAGTATTGCCAACAAAGTAATCCCATGATGGATTCTGATGTATAAGCCATAGAGTCTAATGATTTTACCCTATTTGTATAATCATTTTTAAACAGGCCTTTAAAGTTTGTCATTTAACTTCCTCACAAAAATACATCCTTTTGACCATTGTCTATTTCAGACTATTTAGTTTTAGTCTACCTTCTCTAACCAAACCAGCCTAACTACTCCAGCTTGCTAGAAGGCTAGCATGCTGAACTTTGGTCGAAACTCTAGGCAGCATGTTGGTATTGCCAAACCTGTTTCAATGTACTTCTTTAGTCCCTGTGGGTTTGGTCTTTTCACTCCCACTACCCTGCATGCCAGCTTTCAGCATCCTACTTTACCCACAAAGCATTTAAAAAAGGCATGCACTCAGGATTCCTGACCCTTTTCTCATCGAAGGCTCGAATGGGGGTTTGAGTTGACTCTTTGTTTATATACTGAATGGATGTATCTGAGCCTACACAATATCCTTGTGGTTTGCTCTGGATGTATCTTCTAGTGGCACAAGGTCAAACAAAAGACGACAGTCTGCACATCAAATCAATTTTGTTTATTTTGTATTGTTTCCTGCTCATTTGGATGGCAGCGTGTGCACCTTCTCCCGCATGGATGTGAAACTTGTGCACCCACCATAATGCAAACCCATGCAGAAGTTAGATTTTACCTCCTCTCCCTTCCTCCTCCTTCCTCCTCTTCCTCCTGCCTTGGCTGTGTAGATCCAGGTGATAGAAGACGACCGGGTGAAGACCACCGAACCCTTCACCACGGGGGTCAGGGGCCAGGCCCCCCCCCTCGTCACCAGCAACTTCCACGTCAAAGACCAAGGTAACGTGATCCGCCGTTCAAACTAGGGCTGAACGATGTAAAAAATATCTAACATTATAATAATATGTAACAATTATATTGCGATTATTAGGCCGATATTGCAAACACGTTATCTTACGTCTGAAGACCACCACCAGTTCTTGCAGCTAGAACTCACACCACTAGAGGCTGCTAATGAGACAGATTACATAGTGCAGGTTTTAACAGGTAATGAAATGGCCTCATTCTGTATGTTTGTGTGTGTGCACCTATGCAGGCAACGCCAGCCCCAGTTTTGTCCGCTGCACGGCCTACAACATGCCCTGCACCGCGGACATGGCTAAGCAATCGCAGGTGCCCCTCGCAGCAGTCATCAAGCCCCTGGCCACCCTGCCCCCAGATGAGGTGAGACGTCCTACACCCCACCCATGTGTCCCACAGACTTCTGCACGGCACGGGGCGATTATGATTGATCCTTGATGGCTCCCACCCGCATGGCCTGCTGGGATAGGATTAGCGCTTTGCCGCAGTGTTTCATAATGTAGTTGTATTAAAAGAGATGGGATTTGCTCTGGACCACAATGCGTTATATGTAGTTGTAAGATTGTCAACGGGATAATCCGCCCCGGAAAGGATTACGCAACTAAATACGAACGCAAATAATTTGTTTGGGCCAGGCTATTTTCACTTCACCATGTCTATTAACAAAAAATTAGGAACTGCAGAGACTCTAGTGTTTTCAAACTCCTTATTCTGACTTGCCGGTCGTAGTCCCAGAGAAGACGTCTCATGTTCCTCTGTTATCTCATTTTTATATAATGAACAGAACAGTGTGCACAAAGGTGCCGCTCTCTGTACCTGTACGCTGCCGTTATGAAATCAATCGGTTATAAGGTGCATCTAGTGTGTGTTGTCAAGCTGTTTTAGTTCCAGTGGAGCAGGCGTGACTGGCGTGTGCTCCTCCTCCCTGCGACAGACCCCGCCCTACCTGGTGGACCACGGGGAAGCCGGCCCCATCCGATGCAACCGCTGCAAGGCCTACATGTGCCCCTACATGCAGTTCATAGAGGGAGGGAGACGCTTCCAGTGTGGCTTCTGTAGCTGCGTCTCAGAGGGTAACTGTCTGATGCAGCATGTGTGGCTTTGTCACATCTTGTGTATGGGTGCATAAGTCAGATATGTGAGTTAAAGGACAATACCGGTCTGGGGATGGAACCTTCAACACCGTCTCTCCTGGCTTCAGTAAAACATCAGTACCAGTATCATTGTGAGGCTGGTACGGGTTTGAGCTACTGCCTTCAAAGTGCTTCTGCTTTTGTTTACAATTATGGCGAGGGCGCACGCGCACTAAATGCTCGGCGGCACAATTGGTCAAACAAAGTAATTTTGGCTAAATATTCTGGTGACAGATGTTTGAGTGAAGCCAGGAGAGACGGTTACGACGGTTTAATCATCCAGACCGGTATTTTCATTTAACATGTTCAACGGTTGACTGTGTTTGCATTTGGCTCCCCCCCCCCCCTATCCAGTGCCACCCCACTACTTCCAGCATCTGGATCACACTGGGAAGCGGGTGGATTGTTACGACCGGCCAGAGCTCTCGCTGGGCAGCTACGAGTTCGTCGCCACAGTGGACTACTGCAAGGTATAGCAGTGGAGAGTACATGGGGATGTTGTACTAACTGTAGTTCACCATACCCTTAACCAAAAAGTGACGGCTTAGCTAATGCATGCTATACGGCTAATGCTAATTCCTTCCGATTGCGTGACAGAACAACAAGCTTCCTCAGCCGCCCGCCTTCATCTTCCTCATCGACGTGTCCTACAACGCCGTCAAGAGCGGCATGGTCAACATTGTCTGCCAGGAGCTCAAGACCCTGCTGGACCACCTGCCCAGGTGCGCACACCAACACACACAAACACGCACACGCACAGATGCACGCACAGGAGCACATAGTTAAAGCCCGGTGTTCTAAAATAGACGGTGCTCTAGATGCATAGTAAACACCTTATGTTGTAGAAATACTATTTTCTTCATTCAAAATAACTTTGTTGACATTTCCAAGCAGATGATTAAAGAAAAATATACAATGTAATAGTCTCTCTCCCCCTCTGTCCCTCCCTCCAGGGAGAACCCGGAGATGGACTCGGTGGTGCGGGTGGGCTTTGTCACCTACAACAAGGTGCTGCACTTCTACAACGTCAAGGCCAGCCTAGCCCAGCCCCAGATGCTGGTGGTGTCGGACGTGGCCGACATGTTTGTGCCGCTGCTCGACGGCTTCCTGGTCAACGTCAAGGAGAGCCGCATGGTCATCGACAGGTGAGACGGAAATGAACGATGTTGTCGTATAGAACATGTTTTATTCTATGAGATTCTAATGTGAATGGCACTTGTGTCAATGGTATTTGTGATATATTCACTATATACGAGATGTGGTGCACGTCCCTTTTTCGGGGCTGGTATTAGTGTTATGTGAATCCTTTCTTCCTTCCTAGCCATTCCCCTCATGCATTGCATCCATCATGTGTTTCATCAAGTTTATTCTATTAGATAATGGGACGCCATCAGCTCTGCTTTGACCGTGGGCCAGTGAAGCACTTTGAGGCTGCTGCTGTATATTGTATACACAACCTCGGTAATGGATGTCGTTTTCTGATTTATTTTGAATGCATTTCATTCTGCAGCTTGCTGGACCAGATCCCAGAGATGTTTGCCGACACGCGGGAGACGGAGACGGTCTTTGGGCCCGTCATCCAGGCGGGGCTGGAGGCCCTCAAGGTACCATGGAACTGCCAACGTTTCTTCCCTCACCCAAACCCCCCTACCACCACCACCAAACCCAATGCTCAGGCTCAAACACACGTTAATAGTCCCCACTGTTAATCACCTGTCTTGTGTGCGCTGGTTGTTTTATTTGTATTTGTTTTGCGTTTCAATATCTATCACTGGCCTCTTCTGGGATTTGTATAATTATATTTTTACTTCTGCCATCCTCACCCCCATTACATCCCATCGCTGGTCAGTGACCAAGGTTAATAATTGCTGTGTTCCACTTTCTCTCTGATCACCCCCCAGGCAGCGGACTGTGCAGGCAAGCTGTTTGTCTTTCACACCTCGCTGCCCATCGCCGAGGCTCCTGGCAAGCTGAAGAACCGGGAGGACAAGAAGCTGATTGGCACCGACAAGGAGAAGGTAAGATGCCTGATGGGGAGGAGTTTGTCTGCAATTCCGTTTGTGTGCCCGTAGTCATACCTGCGTGGATTCCCTCCCGTCTCTAGACCATTTACGGTTATCGTTCTGTTTTCCCCCAGTCTCTGTTCCAGCCCCAAGTCGGCTTCTACAGCACCCTGGCCAAGGACTGCGTTGCGCAGGGCTGCTGCGTGGACCTCTTCCTCTTCCCCAACCAGTACGTGGACGTGGCCACGCTTGGGGTGGTCCCCGTGTCCACCGGCGGATCGGTCTACAAGTACACCTACTTCCAGGTGAGACCGCCGACGCCTTTCATTCCCTCCCCCTCTGTTCTGCCCTCCCTCGTAAGAGCACGCCCAGGAATGATTCTGTGTTTAACGTCATGGGGGATTTGTCTCTCACGCACTTCACGCTCAACTTCTCAGGTGTCACAGTCGTTAACACTCGACCCTTCCTCTATTTGGGTGTATTGTAGTCTTTTGGGTGTGAGGAAAAATGCTTGTTCTGGTATCTCTGGGGTCTCACACCGTGAGTTCTGGCACCACTCGTGTGTATGATTCTTGTACAAGTCTTCTGGTATCGTTTGTGTGTGTGAAAATTATTTGTTTTTGTTCATGCGGCAGGCTCAGTCGGACCGCGAGCGGTTCCTGAACGACCTCCGGCGGGACCTGGAGAAACCCATGGGCTTCGACGCGGTTATGAGGGTCCGCACCAGCACCGGTGAGTCCCTTTCTTATGCGTTTGCTTGTTTTACTGTAGTAAGGAAGTAAACTCCTAGTAAACCAGATAACTTTGTCTAATTACGCAAGAGGCATCAACATTAATAACATAACGGAATGAACCAGAACCTTCTGGCTGGGAGTCACACGCCCTAACCACTAGACAAGCCAACCAACTCCTGCCATTACACATTTAGTTTTTTAGTTTCTCTCAGATGAAATGACCAAATACCATCTGTCCACCTCTGTTTCTCCTCCTCCTCCTCCTCCTCCTCCTCCTCCTCCTCCTCCTCCTCCTCCTCCTCCTCCTCCTCCTCCTCCTCCTCCTCCTCCTCCTCCTCCTCCTCCTCCTCCTCCTCCTTCTTCTTCTTCTTCTTCTTCTTCTTCTTCTTCTTCTTCCTCCTCCCTGGGTAGGCATCCGGGCCACGGACTTCTTCGGCTCCTTCTTCATGAGCAACACCACCGACGTGGAGCTGGCGGGCCTGGACTGCGACAAGACCGTTACCGTGGAGTTCCGCCACGACGACAAGCTCAGCGAGGAGACCGGTGCGCTCATGCAGGTGTGTGTGTATTTTTTATTTAACCTTTATTTAACAACAGTGCCCTGGACAACACAAGCAGCAGCAGCAGCAGTCGACACCATAACGTTTCAGACACTCTAATCAATACTAATACTAATTAGTTGATTAGATTAGAAACTAATCAAATCCGAGTAACAACAGCATAGTAAGCACACGGGCTCTCAAAAAAGTGAAAAACATTGATCAATTTATAAACATTCAAGGTCAGATTGAAAAGTGTTCCAGGCGTATGGTGTGTAGAAGCTACAAGTCTTTTTTCTCACGTCTGAATGCACATTAGGGACTGACAGCTGGATCATTTCCTGGGAATGCAGGGTGTGATAACCATGTGTATTAATATAACAGTAGAGTTTATAATAGGGTGCTGATGGCAAGTTTTGGCTAGGATAATGATTTTTCAATTATTTCTATAATTCATTGTTGATTGATTATTTATTTATCATGGCCTTCAGGCCCGTGAAGAAACGAGAGCTGATACCACAGGTATCAAATATCGTGCCGTATCAAATAAATGGCATTTCAACCCTGACAGTCATTACAATATAGAAGTATTATTGTACAGTAAGGGGATATAATCGATTAGATAGAAAATAAGTATCGTACCTGCTTCATTCAAATCTGATCCTGATTCATCACAATACCAACCTGTATACCAAACGATTTTAAATGGGTTGAGGGGCCACACAATGACCCATAAGCCAGGTGTCTCCCCCAATGTTCTGGTTGTTAATTTGGGTGCTGGTCATGTTCCGGTCCAGTGTGCGGTGCTGTACACCAGCTGCAGCGGCCAGAGACGCCTGCGCGTCCACAACATGGCCGTCAACTGCTGCTCCCAGCTGGCAGACCTCTACCGCAACTGTGAGACGGACACCATCATCAACTTCTTCTCCAAATACGGTGAGGGACTATCCTTCAATCTGTCGTCGCTTCAAGCATTGTATGGGACACCGCTATTTTTAGTGACCCGTAAATGATGCATTATTTATGAATGGGTAATCATTGTTTTTGATCGACCATGGCAGTAGTGATTGGATACTGTGTTGCATAGGTTCTAGCTTTGTGTGTGTGTGTGTGTGTGTGTGTGTGTGTGTGTGTGTGTGTGTGTGTGTGTGTGTGTGTGTGTGTGTGTGTGTGTGTGTGTGTGTGTGTGTGTGTGTGTGTGTGTGTGTGTGTGTGTGTGTGTGTGTGTTGCAGCGTTCCGCAGCGTGTTGACCAGCCCCACTAAGACAGTGAGGGAGGGCCTGGTGAACCAGTGTGCTCAGATACTGGCATGCTACCGCAAGAACTGCGCCAGCCCCTCCTCAGCAGGCCAGGTAGGAGATGTCCCTCACTCTCTCCATCTGTCTATCTTTCACTTGCTCTCTCTATCTCTTACTTACGTCCCACTTTTTCATGGCCTTCTTATTACATTTTTCAATCATTTCATTTTTATTTACGTATTTTCAAATGTTATTTTAACGTTAATTGACGAATTAAAATAACACAATATATGCCCGTCTTCTTCATTTTCTTTAAGTCTCTCTTCCCAAATGTTAAAACTATGTAGCCTAAATAGACAGACAGAGCTAAGATTAGCATTTGTTCTTGGTAGGTAGACAGATGATAGCCACGATGAGCCTTACGGTTGACTTAACTATAACCGAGGTAAACGCACAGATCCTTTTTAAGGGTTAAACTGATTTAAACAGACCAAGCTAAATGAGACGTAAATAAGGAATCTAAGAACATCTCTCTTCCCCCCTCCTGCAGTTGATCCTGCCAGAGTGCATGAAGCTGCTCCCGGTGTACCTGAATTGCGTGCTGAAGAGCGACGTGCTGCTGCCGGCGGCCGACGTGTCGCTGGACGACCGCGCCTACCTCCGGCAGCTGCTCAGTGGCATGGACGTCTCCGAGAGCCACGTCTTCTTCTACCCCCGCCTGCTGCCTCTGGTGAGAGTTAGCTCGCACTCACTCACTCACTCACTCTCACACACACACACACACGTGTGTGATGGTGCATGGTCAATCCCAGCCACCAGCTGCTTGTAAATGTCTTGTCGCCCACGGATGAAAATGGTCGCCCTCTTTCTTATAGGTGCTGTAGGTAAGATTTAACAGCTGTAATTTTTGTAAGCCATCGGCTATTGCTGAGTGAAATGATCAGTGAGAATATCTGTTCTGGTTGACTGCGTGCCTACAATTCAGATTTTTGACAATTCCAGGCTCATTCCTGGCATAGAAATGAGAAGTATTGAGGAAGAAAAACAAGCAAAGAATCGTGATAATCACATTCATTTATAATAGTTCCCCCCCCCCATCCCCCATCCCTATTGCCTTTACAATTTTCTTTGGGGTGCGATTCCTCCAGCAAAGCTTCACAGAAAGCTTTACGTTCATGCTGTGTAGCGCCTTGATACACCTGACCTTTTACGGTTTACCACTCTCTGTCCTGGCCTCTTCTAGATGAAGCTGGAGGGCGACTCGCTGCCGCTGGCGGTGAGGGACTCAGAGGAGCGGCTGTCCAAGGGCGGAGTCTACCTCCTGGAGACGGGCCTCCACCTGTTCCTGTGGGTGGGGGCCAATGCCCAGCAGGAGCTGCTGCTCAACATCTTTGGCACGCCGAGCTTCGGCCAGATCGACCCCAATTTGGTGAGAGGACACAAACACAAATAGGTTTTCTGTGGGTTGGTGATGGCGATGCGGGTTTGAATGGCTTTTAAAGCAACCGGTTTAAATGATTAGACGATGATCAAATCACTGAAATATATTTATACGAGCAAACCGTGGATCTTCAAAAGATCGACAAAGCATGAAACATACTTTTACATCTCACTTGTCCTGCTGGTTATGGGGCAGGCGTTGTGTCATTGTTTCTTCACCTCTCTTCTGTTATAAGGCATATGTGCTCTGAATGTAACATCAGAATGTGTTCATGCGTGTCCTTACTCCAGACGAGCCTACCGGTGCTTGACAACCCCTTCTCCAAGAGACTCCGAGAGATCGTAGACGCCTTCCGAGCACAGAGATCCCGATACATGAAGGTCCGCAACACACTCACTAACATGCGTTCCTTACCCTTTGCTGTCTGATCTGTTTATTTTCAAAGTTATATACCTCATGTTCCATCATTCTAATGTTGCTTCTTCTTGTCTCTCTGTCTCTGTGTGTGTGTGTGTGTGTGTGTGTGTGTGTGTGTGTGTGTGTGTGTGTGTGTGTGTGTGTGTGTGTGTGTGTGTGTGTGTGTGTGTGTGTGTGTGTGTGTGTGTGTGTGTGTGTGTGGTTGTCTGTGTCTGTGTCTGTTGGCTGCAGTTGATCGTGGTAAAACAGGAAGACAAGGCCGAGCTCATATTCAGGCACTTCCTCGTTGAGGACAAGAGCGCCAGCGGCGGAGCGTCGTACGTGGATTTCCTGTGTCACATGCACAAGGAGATCCGCCAGCTTCTCAGCTAGGACCCCCCCCCCCCCCCGACCACCACATGTGAACATGCCCCTCCCATCCCCCCCTCCCCATTTGCCCTTCTCTCTTGACTCTACTCAACCTCCTTCCGCTCACCCCTGAAAGCGTGTTATCTTTAGATTTTTTTTTTTTTACCTAATACAGTAAATCCCCTCCCCATGTCAGCCAAGGTCCAGAAACATATTTAATTAAATACCGCCTGCTGGTGGGACTCCTTGTCTTGTCCATGCAGCAGAGAGATTGTGTGTGTGTGTGTGTGTGTGTGTGTGTGTGTGTGTGTGTGTGTGTGTGTGTGTGTGTGTGTGTGTGTGTGTGTGTGTGTGTGTGTGTGTGTGTGTGTGTGTGTGTGTGTGTGTGTGTGACAGAGGAGGAGAAATCAAGTTTTATCACAGCAAGTCATTGGCATGTGTCCAAGTTTATAACGTTTGCTTATGAAAGTTTACGAGTGACTGTGTTAATAAATGTGCGTGCGAATGAGGGAGGTCGAGAACTGATGTTGATTGTAGTCTGTGTACTGTCTGTACCACTAGCACTGAAGGCTGTTCAAAGTGTGGAAACGAGCCAATAGCAAACATGCTAATAGCATACATGACTTTTTGTATGATTGAAAATCCAGTAGAGCAAAAGAAGACAACTACTCTGAGACATATATCAAATAAATTAAATAAATCCGGTTCTTAACCATCTGTAGAAATAATTGTTTTCCCTGTATATCTTTACTTCCTGTTCTTACCAAGGCCTTAGCCTCCCCTTATCCATTATGGCTCTCTCGCTCTACCCTTTCTGGTGTGCGTTTGTGGACAGATTTACAAAAGTTTAGCAGCCCACTGCTGTGCGGCCATTTTCCTGCATGTCCGTGCTCCGCCAGGGTGTACTGTGTTAACGTGTGGAATGACCAATCAAGTCCTCCTACTTCGTATGGTACTAAGGCACATGATGTAAAACCACAATACAGCGTGATAAGTTTGTTGGCCTTTTCCTTGTTCCTCAACAGAAAACATTTTGACAGAAGACTGAATCATGCTGCTACAATACACATGCTTCAGTCTAATTAGAATGGCTGTGAGGCTAATGATTCCCGGATCATTATGGGATGCACCTGGTATTCAGTCCAAGGAGCAACAACAGCACATGCATTGCTGGCACGATAGAGGCGTGCAAAAAAGGATTAGGCTAATGGATCAGATTTGTATATAGGTTGCCTTCGCTCTGACAATGTTTAAATTGTAAACACAATTCAATGGAAAATGTGTTTGAAATGCTTGAACCGTTGTAGGTTTCGAGACTATGTTGTCAGTCACAAACGCACACCACTAGCCTGCAATCATCAACTACAGGCAAAAGGCTTGGAAGTGTGTGTGTGAATAGGGGTGGTCCTGGTGAATTTCTCTCGAGGAACAGAGGGATCTGCCAATACACACACACACACTCACATGCATATTGGGAGGATAAAGACGTGATTTCCTCTCACCTTCCATTTTGTTCTTTTTGTTTTGCTCACTCATATTGTGTTTGACCCTTTTCCTGTTTATGTTCCCTTACTGTGTCTGATTTATTTTATCCCACATGTATGACTGTGAAACACTTATTTCCATTTCAATCATCTACCCCCTCATCCACATACACACACACCTTTTAATTTTGTTTTGTTCAATGCCTTTTTGGACCGTTAATAATAAAATGATTGTTTAAAGGGTTGAAACTAGCTTCCCCATTTATCAAGTTGTCTTTCCGCTGTCTCCATGGTAAATACCACTTGAATGCCTCATCTATTCCTATTGGTATATACATATGGGAAGTTTAAGTTGCCCATAGAAATGCCCTTTGTCACAAAAGGTTAAAGGAGATTAAGTAAAATATAATTATTTGATTTTTCATCATGGTATTGTTACAGTGAAGAACAAACAGTAAGCCGAATATTACAGACAACAAAGGAAACTATTGGCCTATTTAACAGGAAAAGGAACCATTTACTTGAATATGGGGTTAAGTGTCTGCCATTTGAAGATCCATTCACAGTAGAGAACTCTTAGTAGAGAAACATTTTCCTCAACACAGACGGACTGTGGCGTCCACCCAGCCAAGCCGAAAGGCTGGGTATAGTGGCTCAGTGAAGGAGGCGTGGAAGGTGTGTAGGGGGGTCAATTCTCCCGCGGAGACGCTGTAGAACGTCAACGTCCCCGCCCACCAGTCCAAATAAACCCCCACCCTGTTGGAGCAGGGAGCAATGGTTAGGGCGACGTTAACGCCGTTGTGCCATGCGTTGTAACCGACTTTGGTGCAGCTCATTCCCCAGGACGAGTCGTTTCGTCCGAGGTGGCAGTCGTCACCCTCTCCTTTCCGGTGCATCCGCCCGTAGGCCACCCCCAGCAGAACTCTCCCGGTCAATTCGGTCTCCCAGTAGCAGCGGCGCCTCAGCCCCTCCACGCACAGCACCTGGGTCCAAAAGTCAAACCGCTCCGGGAGGTCAACCGTGGGCTGCGTTGTCCATCGCCTGGCGCACCTGTTCCCCTCGGACAGAGTCAGGTCCCTGTGGGCCGTGTTGGGGTCCAGAGAGAGTTGGGTGGTATCTGGGGGAGTAGCATTTAGATTAACTCTTGGGTCGACCGTACGGCAGCATCACATTTTTTAGAAGATGCAGTCTTCTCACATTTCTTTGGGTCTGCTTGGATTCTGCATTCACCGCATTGATCAGCACTGCAGGATCAGAGCAGAAATGCAAAAGGCAAATTTGTAAAGTCCGATGTCATATCAGCAGTTATTGAAACACAAGGAAGACGAGACTTGCATAATTTATTTTGATGGACTGATCTACCGGTCTATCGAGCGCCACCTTGGTCCGATGCTGAATGAAATCATGAGTTTTTGTACCTGAGTTTTTCCAGAGAGCAATGGGGGTCATCCAACATGGTGTAGAGCAACCTCAGGCCGTCGTCTCCTGGGTGGTTGTAGCTTAGGTCCAGCTCTCTCAGGGAGCACGAGTTCAGAGCTGATGCCAGGAAAGTACAGCCTCCTTCACTGATCCTACAAAGGGGCAAACTGGACCATAATATGTTTGTAAGACACAGCTTGACACTTAGTGTCAAGCTGTGTTTCTAGAACAGAACATCACCTGAGTAATTCCAGTGTACAGGAAGGACTCGTCAGTCCATGAGAAAGCTCCTTTACTCCTAAATCCCCCAGGCTATTGTCAGTCAGGTCCAACGTTCTCAGCCCAGAGGATTTTGAGTTGAGAACTGAAGACAGAGATATGCAGCTCTTTGCTGTTAGACTGCAGCTCTTTAATCTAGAAGAACCAGTCAGCAATTGGTAAGCAAATTAGGTTTTCCTTTATACAGACAGATTAATTCTAATAGTCATTTGAGCTTTGGTATCACAGTGAGTAGTACTGAAGTGAACACATGCACACAGAAACAATGATGCTGACCTCAGTGTTTCAAGTCTGCATTTCTTCACCCCATCAGAGAGCTGCAGTAGCCCTTCATCTGTCAGGTTATTCTCACTCAGGTCTAACTCTTTAAGATGAGATGAACTGATGCAAGATGCCAAGTCTTTACAGCAGTTTGCTGTGAGGTAACACCCTCTCAGACTGCAGGAAGGAGTAGAAGAAACTTCAGTGTACAAATATAGCCAGGAATTGTTGAGTTGAAGAAGTTGGAATTAATTCTATGTTATAGCATCTGACAGTTCAGGTAGGTAAAGTTAAAAACGTGAAATATAGGGTGAATACTATTTAGCCCAGTCAATTAAGGTAGGTATTAACATAAAAAAAGATCAGGTACTCACTTGGCTATTTCTGACTCTTTAACCACAGGCAGTAGCCGAAAAAGTCCTTCCTCAGACCTGATGTAGCTGCTCAGCTCAAACACCGTCAACTTCGCCTCTGATGTTAGCAGTATGAAGACCAGCGTAGAACACTGCGTAGGTGACAGTTTAGCCATTGAAAGGCTTCCAGAGCTCAGGTAACTCTGAATCTCCGCTAATAGGGAGTTGTCATGTATCTCATTGAGACAGTGTAACAGATTCATACATCGATCAGGGGAATTGCAAGCCCTGATCTTCTCCTTAATGTGTTTGGTAATCTCTAATCTGACCTTTGTGTTGGTTTTGTTCTGAGTCAACAGACCTCTTAACAGAGTCTGGTTGGACTCCAGTGACAGACCAAATAGAAAGCGAAGGAAGAGGTCGAAACGTCCATCTGGGCTATGTAAAGCCTTGCCCACCGCTGCTTTGTAGAGAATGAGTGCCGATGAATCTCTGAATGGTATAAACCTGGAACCAGATGACTTCTTCACCAACACATTGTTTTTGTCATTGTTGAATTTGAGAAACACGTAAAGAGCAGCAAGGAATTCTTGAATGCTCAGATGCACAAAGCAAAACACCTTCTCCTGGCCCAGTGTTAGTTCCTGGTTAAAGATTTGCGTGTAGATACCCGAGAACAGCGACTCCTGTGTGCTATCTATGCGGTGAGCTATCAGGTCCTTCTCATAAAATATGAAATTGCCCTTCTCCAGCTCTTTAAAGGCCAACTGACCCAGTGAAAGAAGGTTCAACCTTGTACTCTCAATGTTGGACTGTCTTCGTCCTTGCGTCATGCCCTCCTCGTGCAGGGCCAGGAAGTGTATGTACATCTGCGTAAGCGTCTTTGGCGTGTGCTGACTCTGTGTTGTGGTTTTGGTAAATTCCTTCTCAAGTACTGTTGCAATCAGCCAGCAGAAGACTGGTATGTGGCACATGATGTGGAGGCTTCTCGTGGACTTCACGTGGGAGAGTATTTGTTCGGCCAGTCGTTCGTCACTGATTTTTCTCTTGAAGTACTCCTCCTTCTGGAGGTCACTGAAGCCCCTCACCTCTGTCACCAGGTCGATGCACTCGCCAGGGATCTGGTCTGTAGCTGCCGGTCTGGAAGTCACCCAAACCAGGGCGAAGGGAAGCAGGGTGCCCCTTATAATATTAGTCAAGAGCACTTGTATTGTGGCTTGCTGAGACACTTCAGTCACTAACTCACATTCGAAGTCAAGAGACAGGCGGCTCTCATCAAGACCGTCCAGTATGAGCAGCACTTTCAACGTGTCTAACCTCTGGACCTCTTTCACTTCAGGATAAAACAAAAGCAAAAGCTCTGATACACTTGTAGTCTTCTGAATCAGATTAAGGTCTCGAAATGAAAGTGGAAACACAAAATCCAAGATGTGATTGTGTTTATCCTCTGCCCAGTCTAAAGCAAACTTACTGGTAGATACAGTTTTTCCAATGCCAGCCACACCCATTGTGAGGACAGTCCTCACAGGGTGTTCCTGTTCGGCCGAAGGATGGAAGATGTCGTTGCATCTGATTGTTTTTTCCTGGGTCTCTGTGATCTGGGACATCCTCTCAATCTGTCTTACCTCATGCTCTTGATTGACAGCTCTAACTCCTCCCACCACCACGTAAAGTTCTGTGTAGTTCTTATTGAGAGACATTTTGTGTCCCTGTGTCAGCAGTCCTTCACGCATATGGCTGAATTTGCTCATAAGTGCAGACTTCAATGCCTGTTGACATTTTAAAATCAGATCTCCTAGGAAAGGCACAAGGAAATATAATTGTTATTTTGATATTGCTTTACTCTGTCCATCTGTCGGTCCCTTTTCTTTGTTTTAAATGTCTAAAAAGTAATGTTGTCTCACGGAAGTCGACGATTCATCCTTAAAATAATTGAATAAATAGAAGCTAAGCTAAATTACCTAACTTTACTGCAATTTTCAAGGCTTATAAGTGGATGAAACCAATGCTTCAAATGCTTCTCTGCTTTTCACAACTTACCCTTGATTTCAGTTTGAAGAGCAGCTCCCACAGTGATAGGATCAGCCAATGGTTTCACTGGTAGAATGGAGTATTTAGTATAGGAATAGAAAGAAAACTCTTGATTAAGAAGCTGGGATTACCAGATAAATTATAAACAGATAATATGGCTTCTTTGTAGCTAAAATAAGTACCTTGATTGTTGGAATTCACATTTATGTTTATGTTGACTGAACCACCTATTTGACAATTGGTGATGGTAGGAGTAACGATGGTGCTTTCACTCTGGGCTGCACAGTTGAGATGCACTGGGTGGATGGCAGCTGGATTACTGTCAACTATTGAGGGGGACAAATAGAGGTGTTATTTATCGGCTTTGGACCAATATAATATTCTACTGCAGTCTTATGGGGGTGTGATACATAGCCAAACTGCAAGCAGTAGTGTTATCTAGTTATTAGAATAACTCTAACCATAATAATAATTAAAAACCCTTACCCATTTTATCAATCTTTTCAACATTCTCCTCGACCTCCATTCAGGCCTCCGTGTGGCTTCGTAGTAATTATGCGAACAGAAACGGCAGAAGAGTGCAGACACTGCAAGCTTTATTTAACTTCCGCCCTAATGCAAAGGGAAACTGACAAACCAGAAAACGTGTGGTTTTGATCTGCTCTCTGTCAGTTTCATGTTTGTGTTATATAGTCTTATGCTGGCTTAAATGACTGCATCACATATACAGTCCATCATGTACAGTGCATGCACTGCTTACTCACCCAGATATTAACACCAAACACTTAACCTAAACTTATTTTTTGTGTGCACATATATTTTTCTTTTATTTAATATTTTCATTCTTTGGTTAAAATTCTTTGGTTAAAATGAACAATGAAAATGTGTCTCTGTATGATATCCTTTATTCTCGATGGTAATCACAAAGAAATATGCACATTTAGGAAAAACTAAGAATGAAACAAAAATAGAAACTATAATGAAAGTGTTGAATTCACGCATTGTCGGGCCAGATGGCTGATAAAGAGGAAGTCACAGTCAACTAGAAACAGATATTCTCAGAGTATTTCACTCCGTACTAGCTGACGGATGGTAGGTGTGGGTGAAAAGATGTAAATAAATGGGCTTCTTTGCTTCCGCAATACTACGTATCGGCAGGTTGAAGTACCATCCTACAGAGAGCGCTGTAGATCATTCGCAAATAGTCAATTTTCATAATTTACTTATGTTTTGTTCGGCCACGCTCATTAAAAAATAAGTTGTGCTTTTTTTTCTCTCTGTAATTATAACAAACATTTGGGTGGTAAACAATGTCAACAGTAATAAAGAATGTCAGGTGAAAACATATAGTTGGCTCCCTAGTATAAGGGTAATATGGTAAATGTGCAAAAAGGACAGTCCTTATCAGTCACAGAAGCATACTATTCACAGCCCATGATGATTTTTGGACAGATCTGTATGTAAAAATCACTGTTGTCACACCCACGGCAGTCTTCATCCACAACGCCCACTTAGCTCTTCGTGTCATCATCACCATCATCATTGTGGCCAATTTGCCGAAAAGAAGCGGTGGCCTTGTATTTGTGAATGGGGCATACACATTTGGAATCCTAGAAGGATACTGTACCCCTTTCACAGTCTACCTGTATGACAATCCTTTCCAGCCTCTTCTTGAGCATGATGTTGTCCCACACGCCATTTGATCTATTTCCATTCCACTTGAGAACCCGCAGTTTGTCCCACGGACTCGAGATCAGATCCATCCTCCAGTCTATGTTCTCGCCGAGGTTCCATTTGGCGCGCAGCCTCACCTTCACCTCCCAGGAGTGTGTCTTTGCTGTAGCTCTCAGAGCCCAGGACCTGTGGTAAGCCAGTGCATCACTCTGGAATGTTGGGAAGCTGCTGGTAAGCGTCTGTAACCTTTACCGTGGTGAAGGTCATCGGACAGACAGCCAAGGCAATGCAGTGATGGGGAACAAAATCACAGGTTATGTATGTCAATCACATGACATCTTTAGTATTTAGAGGAACACTACTTAAAGTGCAAGGATTATGAAAGAATCGTACTGGTTTTGCAGTCCAAATCATACTGTACTCAATGTCCTTCAGCATCATACTCTGCAAGATTCTGACTTCAAGGTTTCCAGTGTTGTGACACCTTTATAAGTGTGTGTGTTTTGTGAAAGGATCAGGGAGCAAGTGCTGGGCTCTGGAGGACAATAGTGTATAATTATAATAACAATAATAATTCATAATTAAAAGCTATTCTAAATACAGAACTATTTACCTCACCGTCTGATTCTCAAAGTCCTGCAGTGACAAAATGGAAAAATGTGTTTCATTCTTTGTGCTTGCTAATCAGTTAAGAATTATGGTCAACCTTAAAGTGAAAAACATTACTTACTGAGAGTGTACCTCTACTAATCTCATTAAACCTTTTGCCAGGCTACTGTCTTTTTCCTCTCCTCTTTTAGTGCTGCCAAGCTCCACCCCTCCTCTCACTGAAAGGAGGAGATGGATCTTCTCAAGCTCCCGCTTCACCTTCCTCTCCGTGTCCAGTGACTGATGCTTCAAGTGGGGAAACGTTGAGTGAATAGGGTTCGACCCCACAATGTCCAGTCTACCTGTAGGCATTCTTGAGCCAGATGCCATAACCCCTACCCGTTCTTTAAAGTCCTGGATCTGTATTCCCAGCAAGTCGTTTTGGAAACAAATGTTGATATTCCATTAGCTTTATATTCCTCTTGGGACAAAATATTGTGTGTACAAACCGTATGTACTCTATTGATGACCACAGAATTGCTTGATGTTGTCCCAGGTTTACTGATTTAGCTGGACAGGTTTGTGTTTGTAATAAAGATCCACACAAACTCTTAAGAGCATGATTCCTGGGGGTGATATATCATCTAAGACTTTAAAACAAAGGGCAGAGTTCTGTGTTTTTCTTTGTCTCTGACACACAGCCTTCGCAGAAACTGTGGCCACACTGGAGCTTTGCTGTTTAGGGGAAAATGAGAAGGCAGACTCCAGCAAAGACTTCAAAATAAAAAGTATTTAAGGGAGGACTGAAATTCTGAGCTGTTATGTTCTTAAAATACATCCATGGTTGTGGCGTATTCATTATGCGTTACTTAGATCAATAAGTAATTTGACAATCAAGGGAGACTGGTTTGTGAAATGTAAGATGTGAGCACGTTGTTCAGTAAATACCAAATCAACTCCACCGCGTTCACTCTCTTTATTTGATATGTGGCTTGCAACATTGGCTACGTAATATGTTTTTTACCCAAGCGGCCTTGGACGCAGCCTTATTACAACACTGCTCATTTTCTGGTCTGCTTGCAAAGAAACCTTGAAAGCAACAGCAACAAATGTATTCGTTTATACAATATTTGTCTACAAATTCTCTCTAGAAGGCTGGGCTTTCAAGCGAGACAGTTAAAGGAAAATGTTTTATTCTCACAACCCAGCACACGACTGACTGGACTGAATTTGCATTGTACTGGTGGCATAGCAGATCTTCTGCTCTTTTCTATCCATTGTTCCATGAATGAGGCCATAGTAGGCCTACACTGAAGGCTGACATCAGGGGAGCCCAGCAAGGCAATGCATACTGGAATAGAATTTGCTTCTAGTAAGTCAATTATGAATTGTGTGGATAGATAAAACATTTGGAGTAGAAAACAAACAAGTAGAACAAAAAAAATGTTTTGCATTCAATTGGAAATATAATTTATAGTAATAAGTTGAACAGGATAAAAATACAATAAATGCAGAATATGATTGTGGCTATGTTAAGAGGCGGGGAGGTGGGATTCTAGTTTGAGCTCCATTCGAAATATGCAGGATAGTGAAGAGTGGTGTATCTGGCCTAACTGTGTTTCATGGATTGTTGGTTATTTTAGTGATGTGATGTTTATGTATTTTTGTGACATTACAGCTCGCCTTTACTGGATGGCGTACAGTACAGACAAAGTTATGACCGCACCGTTGAATCCTGGCTCATTAAAAAAATTACAATTTTCCGTCAGCCAATTGGCATCCAAGGTCAACGCGCTGTATCCTAAAAGATTACCCAGAGTGGTCGTCACCGAAGGAATGTCCTCATAGGCTTCTATGAATGTATCTAGTTTGGCCCTCTGTATGTAGCTTTTTCGGATGGTGTTCGATCCACTTTGCAGTTAGTTTCGACAAAGTTCATCGTTGTCCAGTTACAGCAAATACTCTATCAGCATTTGGCTATCGGCATATTCATGTCTACTACTGCTTGGCGATGGACAATGAATGACATGTGAAATATGGATCGGGCAGCTCAGCGGATCGGGTAGTGACCAGGTAGTGACACAGCCCGCAACCATGAAAGCACCGAACAGAAATGTATAATTCGCGAATGTTTATCTCGAATGGCTATATGATATAATATAATATAATATAATAGATTAGGCTATTATCATTATTATCATTATTAGTATATTGTTATTCTCTGTTTGCTTCTTTCCTTGGTGACCGCAGTAACATGCAGTTATACATAGTGAACAGGTGGTGGAAGCACAGTCCTTGCATTTTGCGAGAAGCCCTTTCTGGGGTGAATTAAGATGTGACTTGCTTTTATTTAGAATTGGCAATGTGAAACGATCTAGGGCAAAAGGTCAATAACTGAATACATAAAATCAATACAAATATTAACTTTGAATACAGCGGAATAAAACACAAAAAATAATAATAATAAACGACTGTACCAAGACACATTCAAATGTTTCCCGAACACAAAATCGAACCCTATACTAGGTTCTGAGCCACTCCATCAGTGGAGTTGGGGCTAAACACCATGCTCAAGGGCATAACAATTAGCTGATGAGGAACCCCCCAAAAAATCTGGGGTTGTTTTGTTTGTTTTTTGCCTGCTTGCCTGATACTCGTTATGTTTTCCAAAGCAGCAGCACCAAAGTTTCCTTAGTTAGAAAAGAAAGGTAGCATTATGACTCAGCTGTTGGCCGAGTCCATCCTATTAGCCATAATGATGTAACAGATGGCTCATGCACTCACACCAAACCTCAAGATGGAGGATGGTTTTCATTTAAATGTATTGCACAACTGAAGGGCTGAGCATATAGTTCAATATTGACGCATATTTAACTATGGAGATTTAATAGAAAGTGGTTACTACGACAGGACAAGTTTTCATTTAATGTTTTTCATTTAAATGCATTCCACAACTGAAGGGCCAAGCTTATAGTTCATTATTGACACAGATTGAACACGTATTACATACTAGAATTCAGTTATTACGACAGAACAAGCCCAGTCCCTGTGACAGCACTGCTGTCTGCAATCAACCAAACTAAGCAACCAAATAGGCCCAAAAGACACATCCTTTTCAGTTAGTGAACTATATATGTTTTATTTGAGATGGCTGTGCATGGGACGAGGAGATTAAACAGAAAGGCCATGTGACACTAATCAAAGCTGTAACCTTTTACACCTGATGAAATACAGGATGTTGAATGAAAAATATGGAATCCATTGCTCTTGTCCACTTGCTCTTGGCATGTTAAAGAGAGTTGTCTCTCTTTTACACAAAAAACAATTAATACAGTCATGGTCAATTAGCAGTCATGGACTTCTAACCACATTGATACTGACACAGTGGAATCTAAGGCAAGACATTTCTATGTGACACATTTCCAAACACACACACACGCACAAACACACACACACACTGTGAAATAGCAGTGAACTAATGTAATATATAATTAATACAATGTGACTAAGATGGTATTAGAGCTGACAAGAATATTACTGTAAGAGCCACACTTGTGTGTACACACACGTACACACACACATTCTCTCTTTCTCTTTGAGCACTAATCCTGTCTGAAAGCATTCCACTTTCTCCGGATTCTGCCTCCCTTCCTCTTCTTTCCTCCTCCGTTACTGTGTCTCCAGTCAAGTCGATAAGGCACAGTGTGTGGCCAGGGTGAGATACTAAAGGCTGCAGAGTTCACTATTATATAACCAGTGTGGAGGCTGAGGAGGAGGAGAAGGAAGAGAAGGAAGAAGAGATGTGCCAGGGTTAGCATGTAGGAACGACAGGGCAAGCGCTAGCCTGCATTGTGATGCTCGCTCGCCTACTAATACGTACACGGTGTTGCAGAAAACACATGCATACAGAGCATGCCAACACATAGGTGTTAACACTCACTCACTACTGTTGGCTTTCTGTCCTCCTATCACCTCAGAACTTGCAGATGTGGCTTTGCACTGTTGTTAGTTTTTCCTACGTTCCAATGTTCAGATCCTATGCCACAAACCCTGCATTTGGATACTGGCGCAAGATCACTTTACGACTTCTCTCTCTCTCACACTCTCTCTTGACATGACCAAGCTCTGTCCCATTTTCCCTTCTCTGTGACAGAGTGCTGAACAGGCAATTACACACACACACACACACACACACACACACACACACACACACACACACACACACACACACACTCAACCTGTAACTCTACTGCTTAATGGGCTGTTCCTCCCCTCACATGCATGTCTTCTGTTGGCCTATGACTGGTACCACATTAAACATTTAGCAAAGCACTCTGGCTCTCTGTGACATCATCTTTTAGCGCCGCCAGGGTTCAGACCTTACACTGTGGAAAACAGGTGGAAATCTGATATAGTAGTCACCTTATACTCCTCCTAACCTCCTCCCCTCTGTCTTTCATACACGCATGCATACCGATGCCCAAAGAGCAGGTCAGAATTGCCCAACTGCATTGATTGTGACTGATCCCTTGGCTGTATGTGTGAATACACATATGTGCATTCATGTGTGTGCATAGTGTAAATTGTGCGTTAATCGTACATACATATGCGTTTTGGTATCTTACTTGAGTGATGCAGGGCCAAGAACATGATGTTTCTGTCAGTAGTAGTAGCAGCCTACTTTTGTGTCTTCAATTCTGTGTAATAATAGAGAATGGGTGAACAATGGTGCACAATGCTATAGAAGCCAAGCTGTATGCGTTTTTCAAATCTACTCTCAAAACAATATTTGCCTCAGACTAAAGACACCGCATACCAAATGCTCCACGAATTCATTGAACTAGACTGGTTTTAGTCTGGCTCTGACACGGCATGAGTGTGTTCTCGCGAGGTTTCAACCCCATCATGGGTGCACGAGCATTGGCGCACGCACGTACACACACCTACCTCTTGTGGTCTGCAACCCCTCCCGTCTCTGCTTTTCCTCTAGTCTCTTTAGCTTTGCCTGTCAGTAAGGTACTACTCCACTGTCGGAGGCTTCCCTCCCCCGGACTGTACGAGAGCAAGCCGCTATCGTACCCTGAGGCTCGGAGCTCTACTCTTACAGCTTAACCATGGCTACAATCGTGACTTCGACCAGGTTTACCGACGAGTACCAACTCTACGAAGAGCTCGGGAAGTAAGCAGCTGTCCGTAATGCACCGTGTTGCCTTGTCGGTTTTTTTCCCACCCCCGCAACCCCGCTTAACAGTATACATGTTGTATAGTAGTGTGCCAGCTAGCTGGTATTAGCTAAACAAACACTTGGCTAATGAGTTGGGATACACTTTGCAATCAACCCATCGTAATTGTGCGTTGACAGAAGCCTCTGAGTTGGACGAGGCTTCTGCGTCGTGGTCGGGGCTAAACGCCTCACTCGGGGCTGCGTGATTAGGCTAGCTAACTGCTCCCGCATTCATGCCTGATGGATAGCGCACTAGCTAGCCACAAGCTACAATGTTACGGTGATATATCGATCAAGGGGCTAGGTTAGCTTGTTGACTGTGTTTTAGTAGCTTATGGTGTTAAAACAGATTGCGTGAAACGTAACATCTTGATAGTCACGATGGACAGTGTTCGCTGCGTCGTCTCTATGGTCTTATCGCCGCGGTGTGGTGAACGCGTCAGCGGGCGGTAGATGCGCTGGAGCAAAGACATTTCGCGGCACGCTGGGTCCATGTATGACAGCTTCGTATGCGCACCGTGGACTACAGGCTTTAGTCGGCACTACTAGGCCGACGATTTCTGTCAGAGCAGCTGCGGAGAAGCGTCCTATCCATATTTTTAGTTAGGAAAGTTGTGCAGTTATTTATTGCTTTCTGTTCGCATCATAAATACTGTACATTCCCCACACAACAGCTGGCGTGTTCGACAGTTATCAACACACTAATTGTCATTGCGCGTCTTTAATGCAGTTATAGTCTAGCAGCTCAAATACACCACCATAATGGCGATTCGGCGTTTAACGTGTAATAGCTAGTGACGTGGATTGTCGGAATTTAGATGACGGCATGAAAACCGGGCCGCCACCTCAACATCAGCATCTGTTGTTTTTGGCCGGTACTTTTCCTCATCCTCTCGTTATCTAACCTTAACCTGACATGTAGCGATACGACCGTAATTCACCACAAAAATGTCCAATGCTGAATATTTGACCGTCTAGTAATTGACAGCCGTCAATGACTGATTATTTTGTGAGGGGATTTAATATATTGCTTATGCGATACAAACCGACGCTGTGATTTGGCGCAGCTGTAGGCCTACTATATGTCTGTCTGGTTAGTGGTCGATGTCGGAGCTGGGAAAGGCTTTGACTCTGAATGTTACCTATGTCTGATGATAGCCAATGTGTACCTTTTTGCGCCGTTCTCTGAATTCCTCTCACTTTAAAGGATGCTATCTTCTTGTGTCACCGTCTATGGCCACCTCTAAATAATTGAAGCTAAGTGCAAAAACGAAGGTAGCAGAGGACAGTCTCCGCTCAGTTTCGTCATACAGACCATGATGACGACCCAAATGTGCAATAGCCTACTTCTTTCATAATTAAATAGATGTATTCAAGTACAAAATGCCTGCATTGAAATAAGTTCTTGGATCACAGCAAATATTAACCACATACTACTATGTAGCCATAGGCCAAATTATGAACAGTCTGGTGAATGAATGTTATCACCTCAAGTGCCTGTCAAGGATCAGCCACCACATGTTTTAAATAATTATACTCAGGCCAGATCCAAATATTCACATTTAATTGGATCAGTTGTTGTGTAACACACTGCTCTCTTGCGCAGTATACACTAACAATGCAGTATTAATAATGCCTAAAAGTGTGTGTGTGTGATTACTTGTGTGTGAGAGGGAGATACAAATAGAGAGAGACAGAGAAAGGTTAGCATACACAAACAACCCGAGTCACGCGCGTTGACCCAATCTCAAATGTCACTGTGTGTGTCTGTGTGTATGTGTACAGATGTCTATATGTGAGTGCAATTGTTGCACACAAATGTCACTGTTCTTTGTCCTGCTCCTTCTGCTTAGGGGAGCATTTTCAGTGGTGCGTAGGTGTGTGAAGAAGTCGTCAGGACAAGAATATGCCGCAAAAATCATCAACACTAAGAAGCTGTCTGCTAGAGGTAACTCTAATCTCTCTTCCTCTCACTCACTCACTCACATGTACTGTTTGATGTGTCGTCTACATAAATTGATTCTTGGCTCCAGACAAGCTTTTCTTTTTTTGCTGAACCCCTTGCTCAAGAAGTGTTGTGACATGGTTGTGAACCCATCTACAGGACACCAGCAGGGTTGAAAAAGACTATCTCTTTTCTTTGTAAATGTCCTTTCCACAACTCACTGGTAAAATAGTTTAGTGCATGGGATGGGGCTGAAAGGTCCATAGTTGCTTGCTTGTGGAGAGTTATCTTCTAAGCCTGTGCGCGCGCGCGCGTAGTCTCTTGCTGCCTCCTGCCTCAACACACGTAGGCTGGGTTGGTGTATGCTCGGCCCAGGCCATGCTTGTGTGTACACAATGCACGACTGCATTGTGTAGGATGTGCTCTAATGGTTATATTGGTTCTCTCCGTATCCCCGGGGGGTGGTGTATGGTGGGTTGGACAGAGGTGACGGGATTGGGTCATCCTACTTGTGGTACACCCCCACCACACGCACACGCTCTTCTCTCCTTCCTCTGCCAAAAAGAAAAAGAAAAAGGGAATCTTAATAGATTTTCTTTATTCCCTCCATCCATCCATCCTTCCTGCCTCTGACGGCGAAGGGGGGTTGGTGTGTATTGAGGGTAATCCACTTATGCCAAATGTATGTCATCAGGCACTAAGAGACCTTAGACCCCAAGGATTCTATAGGTGCCTCCCTGTTGTTGTCTGGGCCTGTTGGCATGTGCGTGTCTGTCTCTGGCAAAACCGGCGTGCTTTGTGAAGGCCTGTGTCACAGTGCAACATTTTGCAGGGGGGCGCAGCACGCTGTGTGTACAGAGCATGGGGTGTTTATTTTCAAAGTCACCAGAATGATGTGATTGTTGTAGGTCAATGGTCAACTCTCCCTAACCCTTAATAATAATCATCACGGACACATAAGGGAAACATTGCTTCAGCATAATGTGTCGACTCATTTGAGATGGAGACTACAGTGTAGAGACATGCATGAGCGTGTGTCATGCCTGATGTGCATGTGTCTGTTCTGTGGGATTGCAAGAGTGAGGAAAGCTGGTTAGGAGTGTAGAAGTAGGGCTTAAAGCACCGCACAGCTACACTGTGAGGGAGGTGACGTTATGCAATGTTGACGGAAAGGGGTTGGTAATGTCACTCATGACTCTGCAACACACACACACACACACACACACACACACACACACACACACACACACACACACACACACACACACACACACACACACACACACACACACACACACACACACACACACACACACACACACACACACACACACACACATCATGCACTCGGAGCAAGCGATGCGTGAGCAGGCAATGTGTCTGGTAGGATTTGTGTGTGTCTGTTTTTGCTTGACAGGGCCAGTGTGACCTGATGAGTGGCCTAGCGGGTAAGACTCTCAAAGCTCTGGAAGATACTGCAGTAATCTTAGGATGGGGTGGGGGGAGAAGAGAGAAGGAGTTGCTGATTATTACACCAGTTTGAATGAGTTGTGTTTAGTAACAATATTCAATGTTTCATATATTTACAATTTAGCATATCTGGTGTTAGCTTGTTTTAAAAACTTTTAATTAATTTCTTAATTGGTGTGTGCATGTGTGTGTTGTGGGAGGCGGTCCAATCAACCTTTGGTGTGCCGATGTAAGATGGCTGTAGGCCCGCCCCACAGTAAAGCAGATGGCCAATTAGAAAGCAGCAGGAAGTGGGAGTAATTACCCGCCAGTACACACACACACACACACACACACACACACACACACACACACACACACACACACACACACACACACACACACACACACACACACACACACACACACACACACACACACACACACACACACACACACACACACACACACACACGGAGATTGAATGAATTAGTGTGTGCTGCAGTGACACTGCACCACGGCTGACATACACACGCGCGCAGACAACACGCGCAAAAAGGGGAGCTGTGATCCTCTCGGTGCAAATAAACGTCTTGTGTAATCCTCTCTCTATCTGTCTCTCTCTATCTGTCTCTGTCTCCCTCTTTCGCTCTCATCACTGGAGTAATTTATTAGAAGGCTGATGTCTCAGTCCCTCCTACCCACCCATGTCTCTCACTCTCTCTCTGTCAGATAAGAGTAACTTACACCTTTCTTTTTGTGATGGAGAGGGGCGGTACAGCATGACTAGTAGTAGTAGTGGTAGGGAGAGAGAGCGCGATTGAGTGAGAGAAGGTTAGAGAAAGGGCAAGAGGGAATGTTGCATCAGCTTCATGGCCATGTCAGAGAGGATATCGAAGAAAATAATATGTTATATGATTTATTCAGACTACAAATACAGCTAAATTCCTTTTTTTATAATGCAGTAACACTGACCTACTGGTTGTTATAACACCCATAAAAACTGTACGGTACCATGAAAAAACTATCTGCTTAAGGAAAGTAAGTGTTAATGTCTGAGCCTAACTAGAATTGGTACAGCGTTTTAAAGCAATGTTCACACATATCGTCAAAGCCCTGACACAGTACATAACACACTTGGAGGCACGGAACCTGACTCATGGTTTTTCATCACTGGTAGCCCCAGGTGACCCCTGACCTTGCCTACGTAGCTGTTGCTAATGGTGAGGGGCGATGGTAGCGCCGAGTGGTTTTTCCACACTCTCCCAGAGCCCACAAAGTCCACTGGGATGTGTGTGTGGCACTAACGTGCACACACACAACACACACACACAACACACACACAACACACACACACACACACACACACACACACACACACACACACACACACACACACACACACACACACACACACACACACACACACACACACACACACACACACACACACACACACACACACACACACACACACACACACACACACACACAGCGCGTGCGTGTGCTTTTTTCATTTGTGTTAATGTGATCACGTGTCATTACTGGTTCAGTATTCTACGTTGAGGCCTCACAAAAAGAGACCTACACAAAATGCAAGATAAATCTTCACCTTCCTTATTTGCACATCCATCTGTTGTATGTCTACAACTCTAATCCAAATGGCACTTGGACCGGTAGTATTAATAATCATCACAGGAGGTTATGGCAGGTTGTCAGGCTCTGCATGACAGATATGGTGTTGGGAGGTGGCTCCACCAGGCCCTATCCAAAACACCTGCTGCTGCCGAGAGAATTCACCCAGGCCTTAATCCGACTTCATTGTGAATTTTGTTTTTGTATTTCCACTTGGTTTGCTTGTTGTATTCCGCCACTCATCTGAGTACACTTGAGTTGCATAAGTCAGTAGCTTTGGTTTTTTCTTATAAATTTGGCAAATTTAAACAAGGGACTGTAGTGGCTTCCTGTTTGGCCCTCACTATTGGCCCATGTCATGTTGTGTCTGTGTTCTGTTGTTGTGGTTGATCCTAACAGATGACTCTTTCTCTCTTTCTCCTTCAGACCATCAGAAGCTGGAGAGGGAAGCTCGCATCTGCCGCCTCCTGAAACACTCTAACATTGGTAAGCTTCTGTGTGTGTGTGTGTGTGTGTGTGTGTGTGTGTGTGTGTGTGTGTGTGTGTGTGTGTGTGTGTGTGTGTGTGTGTGTGTGTGTGTGTGTGTGTGTGTGTGTGTGTGTGTGTGTGCGCGCGCGCGTTACCCATACCATTATATACTAAAAATGTTGTCATGGGCGTCACATCCCACCAGACTCCTGTCTCATGCAGAATTTGCAATACATGCAAGGATGACGGATTTCATAAAAGGGGAACAGAGCGGATTATAATTCAATCATTTTTAGTCCATTGGCCCCACACTAATGGATTTAGTTCTCAACACACACATGCACACGCTAAGGCTAAAGGTGACGGTCAGAGTGGGCTGTCAGCATGGATCGCATAAAATAGTTTCAAGCCCTAGGTTTGGCATGGACTGTGAAAGAATGGCACAGAATGGAGCTGGCTTTGTGTTCCAGCCCAAAAACCGCTGAGAGGGGCAGACTTAAAAAGTTAGTGGGAGAGAGTAAGAGAGCAGGAGAGAGAGACGGAGGGGGTGAGAGAGAGTAGGAGAGAGAGAGGCAGATGGAGGAAGCGGGCGAGAAGATGGGGAATTGGAGGCGGAGGAGGAGGAGATGGAGGAGTAAGAAAAGAAAGCGAGCATTTAGTTAGAGCTCTTGGCTGCGGGGGCTGTCGTCCTTGTCTCATTACACAACACAGAGATGCTTTACATAACTGTTTTAAATACATGGCCTGGACAGGAGTCGGTGTCAGGTTTGTGCCACAGGTACAGTTCAGGTACAACACATTTACAGTGATGGTCATTTATCAGACGCGCTTATCCAAAGTGACTTGCAAAGCAACTTCAACATCTCCATCACCCTGCTTCTGTATTTTACAAGTGTGTGTGTGTGTATGTGTGTATATATATATATACACACACACACACACATACATATATATATATATATATATATATATATATATACACAAAGTTAACGTTGTAAAATGGGTGATGTTTTCATGTTGTTCACTGTTACGACCCGGCTCCCCGGGAACATGAAGACACACACACTGTGCCTTACAGTTGTTCTCTCTCTCCTCCCTCCTCAGTGAGACTCCATGACAGCATTTCAGAGGAAGGCTTTCATTACCTTGTCTTCGACTTGTGAGTATAGTCTTAACAAGCGCATGCACCTAAACAGGCACGCATGCCTTGACATTTGAGATTATATCCCTGACTGTAGCTTGTTTGTGTAAGCTAACCGCCCTGCTTCTCTCCCCCCTCTTTCTGTTCTTCTACGCCTTCCCTCCCCTTCACGCTATTTGTTTTTGTCTCTTGCTTCTCTGTTCTCCCAGGGTGACAGGAGGGGAGCTCTTTGAAGACATTGTGGCCAGGGAGTATTACAGTGAGGCTGATGCCAGGTATGGGCCTGATATGGAGCTCACACACACACACACACACACACACACACACACACACACACACACTTTACAAATATACATGCATCCACGGATACATAGGATGCTTATTGCCATCATGATTCAAGAGCACATACACCATAGACCCACAGAAACTACGATAATTTTTTGTTTGCTACTGTTCCTGTCAGCAGCTGCATTCCCCTCATCAACAAGTGTATCAGTATGCGGCCATGCTCTCTTTATTTCTCTCTCTTTCTCTCTCCCTCCACTCAAGCCCTTCATCTCCGTCTTTCACTCCTTGGAGACCGTATCCGCCCTCTCTTCCATATTTCAGAATTCTTCTTTTAGTTCTCAGTCTCTCTCATCTCTCTGGTCCTCTTTTCCTACAGCAGCCCTTCCTCCCCACTGCTGCCGTGTGTTGTACAGTTTATTAAGTCTGCTGTATAATTGGATTAGGAGGGTCTTTATCTGTTAACGTACATGGGGGGTTGGGGGCTGTAGAGAGCCACACACACACAACAGAAGAAAATTATTCAGACCCCCGCTGGCTGTGGTCCATCTCTACCGTCCTATGCTCAGCCCGTCCTTCGACCTCACAAACCTGTAGAGACCCTCACACCATTGCGGCCGTCTCGGCCTCGTGTCCTAGACCCCTCGTCCTAGAGTCCTGTGTTATCCTTCTAAGATCTTAGCTCTATAAAGGGTAAACAATCCATAACACACATTTTTCAATTGTTTGTCAGTTGACATGACAACCTTGAATGTTTTCATAGAATATTATTAATTTTTTTACTTCTTGCACACCAGTCGTTAAAAAACATAAAAGAATGAGGTTTACAAGAACCAGAAATCTGATTCAATTGAAAAACTCACATCATTACCCATTTTCTCTCCCAACCGTTTATGTGCTTTATAAATAAATATGCTTTATTAGTCTAGTTGTATCTGGATGTTTCATCCTCCAGTTCAGGGCCTACGGCCAGGTAGCTGAAGGCCAGCTAGCTTGTCCACTGGAGATGAGAGGTTGTGTTCATAATAAATAGTTCTACATTTGAAATTATAATTTAAAACATTTGTATGAGCATTTATTTATACAGCAGTATTTTAATAAGATGTTGGCCATCTGAAAATATTCTTCATTGAATATGATGGAAAATGTATAGTATATAGAAGCATACATAGCATTTTCCTTTTTTTCCAACTCCGTAAAACCAAGTGTCCGTTTTTACAAAAAGGGTCATATGAAGTAGCTTTTTCCATAATTCCACGTCCTCAAAGTGGACTAATGACAATGAAATGTCTGTCTGTCCGTCCATCCCTGTAGTCAGTGTATCAGCCAGATCCTGGAGAGTGTCAATCATATCCACCAGCATGATATTGTGCACAGGGACCTCAAGGTGAGTGGCTGCCCGTTGCCGTGACGACCACACACACGCACACACACCTTAGCTCGTGGCCATGGCAACGCATGGATGGCTCTGGGTTGCTCCATCTTTGTGTTTCTGCCTCCCCCCACCACCACCACCTCTTCAAATGTCTTTCTTCTCCTGTTTGTTCTCCCTCTATCTGCCTCAGTCAAGTGATTACATGTCTGTCCTTGACCACAGGTGGGTGGGTGTGGGCGTGTGTGTGGGCGTATTGATTATTGTTATGCATTTATTGGTGTGTGTGTGTGTGTGTGTATGTGCACAAAGGTAACAGAACACTCGGATGAGTGTGTGTGTCACGTTAGCCAGAGGTTAACTCTCACCTGTAGCAGGGAAATGAGGATACTCGGACACTGTGCAATCACACGCAGTCTCACAGATCGTGATAGAGAGAGGGCTCCATGCACAGACTCTGCTGTGTCTTGCAAAGAGGCCCATTATGAGAGGCTTCATGGCATGGATGAACTGCGAGTGGTTGCCATGACAACTTGCATGACATCACATCAGCTGTGCAGTGACGGGGGAGGGGTTCTTGGTTGTCTGTCGTTTTTTTTCTCTCCTGATGTGCACTTAAATAACAGATGAAATGCCGCTATAATAATTACATTAATATTTTTTTCATAATTCACCCTAAGTGTTGCTAGGGGTGGGGGAGCCGAATCTCATAGAACCAGAGGGAATCCGTTAAAACGTGTGTATGTGTCTGTATGGGTGTGCATGTGAGCACACTTGTAGCCAGAGAATAACACTATTACCTCCGGTGCTGTCTCTCTGATTTGTTGGCCTTTTATCCTGAGTGGGCTTTTACAGCAGCTCTTTATGTTGGACTGCCCAAACAACGTCCATTTAGAACACTGCATCTCTCGCACACGTGCACACGCATGCGCACCCACTTTCTCCCTCACACCAAATACACTTTCCATTTAGAATGGAGTCTGCAGTGCTGCCTAAATGACTCCCAAGTGGTTTCCATGGCTACGAACCCATGCCCATATAAGGCGTCGTGGAGCGACCACTCAGCCACTCATCCTCCACTACTTTCTCGTTTTTCGTCCATCACCTCTTTTCTCAAATTTGCACCAGCCTGTTTACTGCATGTACACACTAACGCACCACCCACCTTTTAATGTTGCATACATTATTTACTGTGTGTGTGTCTCCCAGCCTGAGAACCTGTTGTTGGCCAGTAAGATGAAGGGAGCTGCAGTGAAGTTGGCAGACTTTGGCCTGGCTATTGAGGTACAGGGAGACCAGCAGGCCTGGTTCGGTAAGACCCCAACCCCCCCCCCCCACCCCACTGTGGTCGATCTTTATCTAATCTAGTATTGTGTCTGCTGTACAGCACTACATAGTTGGCACCTACATTCACAAAAATGCACACTCACATTCGCAGGAATAATCATTGATGGCTAGGGCCTCAAACATAAACCATTATCCGTAGCCTTTATGCTTTCATATGAGTATTTAGACGCAATGCATACATAATTTAATATTATATGAGTGTTGCCATTGTTAAAATGTTGGCCCAAGATGTTTCGGTCATGGTGCTTTTGCCAGGGGCCATGCCTTTTAGAACTTAGCTGGTCAATCAAACCCTGATCTGCAGGACAAAATTAACCGTTTCTTTTCTTTCTTTTTTTTTTGCTTTCATTTGTGATCGGGCAGGCTTTGCGGGCACCCCTGGCTATCTGTCCCCTGAGGTCCTGAGGAAGGACCCATACGGCAAGCCTGTGGATATCTGGGCATGTGGTAAGTTCTCAAAATCAAACCAAAACGAAATAATAGTTGAATGAGCCTGTTTTTCTGACAAATAGCAGGCTGTCTTCATGGTTGGTTTGTTGAGAATTGAATGTCTCTAAATCTTGCCACTGCGTTTTTCACATTGAGCAAAATGCTCTGATTTATAGGTCCGCGGAGAAGATATAACAAATCTGAGGCTTCTGCTGCCATTTCATTGTCCCACACGTGTCTGATCGAAAGACACATTGACTGCTTTATCCATGAAATCTGGGGAGAAGTTGTCTGTTGCGTGAATTCAGCTTTCGGTCTCCAAGTCTGAATAAGCAGTCTGACTAGGGCAGTGGTCAGGAACCTAAGGCTTTAGAGCCATACTTGGCTCTGTCAGTGATTGCATATGACTGGCCAACAGGGCTGAAAATAGACTGCAATGTCAAAATAATGTTTTATTTTAAGCTACATATTGGATAAAACATTTTCATTGGACAACGTCACTAAGCTAGGTTAAATTCCAGGTAAAATACAACAACTTCTTTTTACCATAATACCAATTCCTACCATCATGAGTAGATCATCAAATAAAGGATGATGAAAATATATAATTCTTTCCAGCCTTAACATCATTTCTAACTAGCAACGTATGAAGATCTTTTCTGAAAACATGGAATGATCTTCATTGAATGATGACTCTTCTTTGGCTTCTTAGAACAATTTCAAGTAATTAAATTATAATGGCTGGGCCAACTAAAGCGGTTCCTGACCCCTGGACAAGGGCGATGAATGCTGAGCTCCTCCTCGGTTACCTGACTGACTCTGTGTCTCTTCCCCCCCCCGCCAGGTGTAATCCTCTACATCCTCCTGGTGGGCTACCCTCCATTCTGGGACGAGGATCAGCACAAGCTCTATCAGCAGATCAAAGCCGGGGCATACGACGTGAGTGTGTGTGTGTGCCCGTGTGTGTGTGTGCGCGCGCTATGACCATTAAGCCTGGGCAACGGTTCAAGATTTGTCGTTTTATTACCTGCTCCGATGGCATCCTATCGACACGTTGTCATATCATGGCACACTGTTTTGTAATCTACATTGATTGTAAGAGGATTTATCACTTGAGATTCAGCCACAGCCCTGTGTTTGGATAGTCAGGGAGTACAGTTAATGGAATGTTTCCTACTATCCATATTGCGGTATTAAGGGTTATTGAGGAATACAGATTTGAAAGCAATATTGTGCCAAAAATGAATATATTATGTTCTCATTTATGACCCTCTGTGTGTGTGCGGGTGCGTAAATGTCAGTGAAAAGGGCGGCTCTGCAAGGGTTTTGCGAGCTGGTTGGTGAATGTTTAATAGTGGCCGATTGAGAGGTGGTCTAAAGCTATTGATCCTAGCTGGGCCTCCCTGACGCATTGCAGAGAAGTGTGTATGTGTGTGGGGGGGGGGGGGGGGGGGGGGGGGGTTAGGGGTATCCTTGTGTGTGGGTCTCGGTGCTAATCAAGTTACAAGGCCGCTTCCAGACTATGGCTGGGGATCTCAGACTCGGTCTGTAGACGGTAGTGTTGTTAATACTGCTAATAAACGGCTGATGCCTCAAACCAGAATAACTAGTTTAGTCACCATTGTATAAATGTAAAGGAGCACCCGCTCTTAGTCTGTTTTTTTTTTAAGATTTCTGTTAAAATATTCTTGATTATTGTATCTGTGTTCAATGCAACTAGACGGATATTATCTTGGATATGGTCATCTTTCAATGAACAACGATGTTTGGGGGAATAGGATACAAATAATAATGTAATGTAAAAAGGCTGTAATTGAAAAGGGTTTGGGAAATGTGGGTTGCCATTTATTGGTAAGAAATGCAACCATAGGCTTCCAATGGAACCTTTTTAAGCAATTAGTATCTATTATGCCTAATGCGCTTTCTCCAGATGACAGGAATTACGGTTGAGATTGCTCTGCCGGTCATGGCAAGAAATAGTTTAAACGTTTAAAAAGTAAAGGAGCTGAAAACTCTTGATTGATAAAAATGGGAGTGTGTTGCTTTGGATACACAAAACCTAATTTGTTGTTTTCAGTCCAAGGCCCCTAATAATTTATCATATTTTTTAATGTGGCCGCTTTTTATTAACAGTTTGGTGGAAACCTGGGAGGTGTTTACAACGTTGTATTCCTCCATTGCATTGTATCCCCTTTTGAGGAGCCCATTGGTCCTATTGACCTAAAACTTGAGTGTAATGGTACCGTATGGTAGGGACCCGACCACACTCACTATGGGCCGCTAATGCCTCCATTCTCATTCCCTTTGACAACCCCCTCCCCCCACTTCCTGTAGTTTCCATCCCCCGAGTGGGACACGGTGACCCCGGAGGCCAAGAACCTGATCAACCAGATGCTGACCATCAACCCAGCCAAGAGGATCACCTCTGAGCAGGCCCTCAAGCACCCATGGGTCTGCGTGAGTACCAGTCCCTTCCCCTATCTCTTCATGTCTGGAAGGCTTTTTAGATTGGCATCGCCACCTTTAGACGGAGAAGACGCACACACACACACACACACTCACTCACTCACTCACTCACTCACTCACTCACTCACTCACTCACTCACTCACGAATTAATAACAATACACACACACACACACACAGCAATACATGCCTCTCAAAGCAATAAATGCAGAACAATAATCAACACACACAGCAATAAATGCAGAACAATAAGCAATACACACACACACACACACACACACACACACACACACACACACACTCCGCAATAAATGCATAATAATAATCAACACCCACACAGTTTACATACTGGGTGTTCAAGGTGATCTATAAAGCTCCTGTCGTCCCTCCTCTCCTCCTGCAGCAACGCTCTACAGTGGCATCCATGATGCACAGGCAGGAGACCGTCGAGTGTCTCCGCAAGTTCAACGCTCGTCGAAAACTCAAGGTACCTCCGGGGACCCCCTGTACTGCTGTCACTACGCTCTCACTGGCTCACTATGGAACCAAAAATACATGGAGTTGACTGGATATCACATGAAGTGAACTGACCCACACAACGCTATCCCTCTCTCTTTGTCTCTCTCGCTCTTTCTCTCGCTCTCATTTTGAAATTGACAGTAATATTAAAAAAATTGCCATCGATTATATACCTCTTTCTTTGTCCCCCAGGGAGCCATTCTCACCACTATGCTGGTGTCTAGGAACTTCTCAGGTGGGTGTTCCTGACCTTTGACCTCTCCCTCCCGCACTGTGCGGCACGCACACATTGTCCCCTTAACATCTGTCTGATGCTCACGTAATTATATATATATATACGTATTTGTGTGTGTACATATATGAATAGGAGATCTAATATCTCTAGTATTAGCTCATGCTCAAAGTAACGCGTATAGACGTGTTTCCTCAAACTACTGTTTTCAAGCCATCTGTCACGCTAGATAACACAGAGAACTGCAAGGGTTTATTCTAGTGTGTGTGTAGAGTTGAGAAATAAACAAACAAGTGACGTGTTCACAGGGCTACACTATAGCTAACGTAACACTGTGACATTCTGCAATGTACCATACCAGATGCTATGTCCCTGTTGATGCTAACATGTCTCTCCCTGTCTGTGAGTCTCCCTCCTTCTGATGAGGCCTGGGAGTCTGAGTGTTTGTGTGTGAGTTTTTGACTGTGGGAGTGTGTGTATGCGCACGTGTCTGTCTGTTTACAAATGTGTGCATATTGAAGGAAGGCCTGGTCTTTATTGAGGTTTACTGCAGGCGTGCCAGAGTGGTGAAGTGCATAATGTGCTATGCCACTACACGTCTCAATAAGCATGTTTGGAGTGGTGCCCCTGGTAAACCCTTCCACTAGTCAGCTTGCTAATAAGTAAGCCCTGGGGCTCCAGGTTTGTGCCCTGGTCCTGGTCCTGGGCAACTACCGGGGTGCTAATTTTCCTGGGTTGGGTACACAGCCTGTAGTGGCCCCGGCGCCATGCCCAAACAACCTAGACCAGCGTTACCTTTATGCAGCGCCTCCCAACTGTAGCATCTTTTTGTCCAATAGTGGGCCGGCAGCATACCAACTCTGCTGCTGCCGCCTCCTCCACGGCCTCGCTGGCTCAGGAAGGTACGTCCCAGAGAAACGCCCAGACACTTCCTGTCTATACACACACACACACACACACACACACACACACACACACACACACACACACACACACACACACACACACACACACACACACACACACACACACACACACACACACACAAAGCCCTCATACACAAAGCCCACTCCGTCAGTACACACTGATACACTGGTCTGGACACCCTCCCCCCGGCTCTCGCGCCAGGGCTGTGACGGTCTCTGATGGGGCGTGGCTCTCTTCAGGGGAGGCTAGCAGGAGCTGGGTTGGCGTGCTGCCATCGTCGAACCTGGGTTTGGGGTGGGTGGGTGGGTGGGGGGGGGGGCGTCTGAGGGGTGGAGCCTGAGGATGTGGGAGAGCTTAAAAAGGCTTTACACACCGCAAATGATATGCAGGAAATGAAAAGATATCGCATGGATGACAAATTGGCCCGATTGACCCAAAGCAGTGAATAGCTGTGTGCAAGGTTGAAAAAAGATGGCAGCAAAGTGGGTTGAAGAATTGAGGTCTTAAACTGTGCTCTTGATGCGGTCTAGTCTCGTTTTATATTCTATATCGTCATTTTAATATTATTTACACAAGATAATTGCATGAAAACCAAACATTCAGTCGCAAAAAAATTAAAAAAGAATGCTGCATCGTCACTTAGCGTAATCGACCAGTTTTGTGGAAGGCTGCATTGAGGAAAAAAGAAAAGAAAAAAAAAGAGGCATTACAGAGGTATACTGCTGATGTGTAAATACATAGCATACAGTAGCTAATACATACAATAGCTAACCACTCCAGGTGTGTAAATGCCTTCAGAGCGACACAAGGGGATGGGGAGGTCGCTTCATGACAGGCGACCAACTGCCGAACCTCTCTTTGCTCCTTATGTTGCTTCCTTTCCCCCGCATCTGCTCACTGACTTTTTAAAATGTGCGATGGAAGGGGAATAAAGTCTCCCGGTTAAGTTTGGTAAAGTCATAAAAAACAAAACAGGCTCCGCTCTCATTCTGCTAGACGGGTGGTCCGGGTGGGGGTGGATGGTGAAGGTCGGCGATTCCGCTGGTGGCTCCCCGAGGTTCAGCAGCTGTTAGGGTCAGATTTGGTAAAGCAGAACGCGATTCTCTGTCACTTTTGGTTGTCACCTGGAGCAGAGAATCCCTTCTGCTCTACCGCACGCAAAGAGGGTCATCGTCAGAGCAGGAGCTGTATGTTGGACAGGTAGAGTAGGGTATGGAGTGTAGGGATCTTCCCTGCCCCTTGCGGGGCTAGGGAAGGGATTGAACCCCTCATTGAGAATGAATTTAAAGTGAAAGTGGTGGTGTGACTGTGCGAGTGTGAGCCTTGCGTCTCCTGGGGCTGCTCACCTCTGCTGAGGCCTGGGACCCATCGCCAGTTTGTAAGTTCTGTGAATACACCCCCTCCAACGTCGTTCTTCCGTTGCCCGCCCCCCCCCCCCTTCTTTTTTTTTATCCCCACCTGTGATCGGACCCCTGGTTTTCCTGCAATGTTTGTTTTTCTCTCGGACACGATTGCCTCCATCTCTTCTCATTGATGATGCCTGTGATGCTTCCTCTTACCCAATGACGTCATTGCCGGTGTGACGGAAGCATGACACTGTTGCAACCGTGCATGTGAATGATTTGATTTGTATTTAATATTTAGTTTATTTATTAAGGCTGCCAGATATGCCTTGCTGCCTATTTTTTCATGGAAATGTCCTGCGTGGTTAAACACTTATACTGCACCGGTAAGCCAGCGGATGCTCTCTAACAGTATCATTGCTGAGCTGCAGGCCATCTACCACAGTGCCACTTCTACTGGCCATAAGCGTATCTGTACATATCCTATTCAGATGTTTTAGATCTTCTTCTGCGTCACGCAGGTGCATATTTAGAGAGCGCTGGACTGCTCTGCTTGGCTGCGGTGGTAAACACACGTTAGCCAACAGTCACACGCACAAACACACCAACATGCCCTCACAATCTGGTTGCAAAATGGAAGCTCTGCATTCTTGGGCCTGTAATTTGTATTGTTTGTTTGTCCTTTGGATGTTGCATGGCCAGCCCGAGACGGAACATGTTTGTGTACAAACACAGTAGAGCATCAGAAGCATGGACAAATACCACAAGAACATGTCTGGTTGCGACAACGCCCATGCTCTCTGTTCCTCTACTCTTTTGCATTGCGATAAGGAGCTCACTCGTTAAGCAATGAGTGAGCCTCTTTTTTTGTTTGTCAATGTTCCCTCTTGTCTCCCAACCTCCCCACCCCACCCTCTCTCTTAATTTTGCAATGGAAGGTAAGAGATTTCGGGAATCCAATTGTGTTTGTGTGTGTGTGTGTGTGTGTGTGTGTGTGTGTGTGTGTGAGAGTGAGTGTGAGGACATGTAAGTGCATGCATGTGTGCGTGCACTTCCATGCTGGGAGTGCGTCCGTGCATATGTTGAGCAAAGGAAAGCAAATTGCCTACGGGGGGCCTTTGGAGCCTTAGCCTGACGAGAGACGACGGCAGCCTTTAAAGGAAATCAATGACTTAAATGAACCTGGCTCATCCTCGTCAGCGCTGGCGGCAGGGTTGGCCCGCGCGGCGAGGCTGCCAGACAGGAAATGGATTGAGAAAGTTTACTTAGCTCTCAGCCCCCCCCCCCCCCCGCTGCATCCCCTATATCCCCAGATGGCAGTGACTGGATGTGTATAATGGGAATTGGTAACAAATCCTGTTAAAACCTACATAGAACACAACCAGTCAAAGATCCATCCAAAGCTTGTGGCACTAGCAATTTGCCAGGCCGTTACACCCCTTATTTTGAAGTGTAGCTTTTTGTTAGGGAAGGGGAAGGCATGCTTATACTTGTTGGTTATTGTTTTAAATGATAGAAAACAATATTGGATTCCGTCAGATGATTTGGGTTGTGGCTTTAAGTGACGGTTGGCTGATTTTGGCGAGAACATTTGAAGCATACTAAAAAAAGTCAAAGGCTGGGAATTTCTAGCACAGTCCACAGGGAAATTTATACTCTGTCCCTCTACTGCTCTCTCGCTCTCTCTTTCTCTCCCTCCTTTTACAGCATGCAAAAGTTTACTCAACAAGAAGTCCGACTCAGCCAAGGTAAGCCTGCCCAATCCCATTACTTTGATTCCTTTCTACTCTGCTCTCTCCTCTGCTCTCTTTCCTTCTCCTCCTCTCTTGTCTGTCTTTTTTGCTGTCTCTCTTTCTGTCTGTTTAAAACTATTTATCTTTCGTGTGTGTGTGTGTATGTATGTACATATATATATATATATATATATATATATATACTGACTTAAGTGTCAGGTTTTGCCTTGGGGTTAAAAAAAATTAAGGATTATCCCTTCCTGTCTTCCCCCAACACACACATATGCACAGAATCAGCTCTTCTCAGACTTGTTGCAGCTCACGCTCCACTCCTCTGGTGGGTCTCCCCCAGGGAACGGGGAGAGTGTGTGTTGTATATCCACACTGTGCCGTTAAGTGGCCCAGTCATAAAGGGTTAGTGGAGCGGTAAAGAGGATGGTCGGGAAGACCATTCTGCTACACTCACCACTTGGCTCCCGCCATTTACTCACTTTGCTCCCAACAGCACCAGGGGGCTCTGGGGCTCCGGCCCAACGACCCACCCTCAACCACCCACCCTCCCTCCCTCAACCACCCACTCGCTCTCCACCACCCAACCCCACCCACCCAATCACCCTCCACCACCAACCCACCCACCCTTTTTACGTCTTCTCCTAAATGCTGTGCGAATCTAATGCATCTGTGCCTTTTCTACCCCCCACCCCCCTCCTCTCTCTGTGCACACCGCCTTGCACCCCAAGCCCTCGACCAACAACAGTAAGAACAGTATAGTGAGCGCCATCAATGCCCTGAAAGACAGCAACATGGGAACCAACTCCCAGATGGTACAGTAGGCCGCCGCCACTTCCCCCTCCTCTAACCCCATCCTGCTTCTAACACAAGTAGCGCCGTAGAGTCATGGCCGGCCTTTCTTTCTAACCCGCTACACCACCCCCCCTTTCGTCCAACCTTCAGTGACTTGTTATTGGGCTAACCGCAATGCAACTAACCAACTAGCAACCCTGATGCTTGATAGCATGGCCATTAACTCAAGTAGGGTTAGGGCACACCTGGGCATTGTATGGCCCCCATGCCACATCCAGCCCTTTGGCCGTCCCTAACCGGCCCGTGTGAGGTCAATGGGAAGTTAGCAATCAAACGTAAATAAGTGTACATCATGCACGAATACAACTACATTGCTTTTATTTTGAAGGCGTTTTTTGTCGTTGCCTTTTTTTGTGCGAGCGTATGCAGCTTCTTCTTCTGTGGTCGCAAGTCACAATTAAAAAGAAGTAGAAGAAGAACTGCAACGTGTCGGACCCCCGTGTCGACGAGCCGCGAACTGACCTCACCAGAGACGTGAAGGAGTCGTTATCCCTCAAAAATGTCAGCTCATGGGAAAAAAATAGGTCGATACAGAGTGCCGAGTTTTCAACCAAACATGGACTTCTAAGTATTTATTTACTCAATTCAAAGGTAAAGCCGTGTGCCTAGTTTGCGGAGAACAGATTGCTGTGTTAAAGGATTATCATTTGAATCGCCTATACAATACTAAACACGCAGAGAAATACAACAACTTGACTGGTGCAGAGAGGGCACGGACATCTGAAGTTTTGCTAGCTAAGCTGCAAAAGCAACAAGGCCTTTTTACCAAGCGTTGCACATCCAGGGATGCAGCAGTCAAGACCAGCTTTGTGATATCCCACAAAATCGCCAAAAACAGTAAGCCATTTTCTGAAGGGGAGTTTATTAAAGAGTGTTTGGTGGACTCTGCTGCGCTAATATGCCCAGAACAAAAAGAGGCGTTTTAATTTCTCTCACTGAACAAGAAGAAAGAACTAGTGAAGAGTCGGGTCATTCCTAGTGGTTTGTGTTAAGAGTTGAGTGAAGAGTTGGGTCATTCCTAGTGGTTTGTGTTAAGAGTTGAGTGAAGAGTTGGGTCATTCCTAGTGGTTTGTGTTAAGAGTTGAGTGAAGAGTTGGGTCCAATCATGCATTCTGCATGACAGCAAATGAGGTTCAAGTTTATGTTCTCCGTTATTTTATTAGTCAGGTAGTAAGACTACAAACAAAAAGATAATAACACTTTTTATAAAGTTAATCTAAGGCTGTTCTTTGAAAAACGGCAGAAACATGCACATTTTTATTCACAATTAATTTTTGGATGTTGATTAAATAGTGACATAATTGCATTTTGTACTATGTCTGCTTCACTTTTTTCATGTCCTAATCATAACATTTACTCTTACCAGTCGCAGCTTATCAAAGACCTTACAAGTTACTGCTTTTTATAAAGAGATACAATTAATATTGAGCAGATATGAGTTTAGCCTATTGGTCCGGCCCTCCACAACAGTCCCTGTTTCTCATGTGGCCCCTTGGGAAAATTAATTGCCCACCCCTGGTTTAAGGGCCTTAATTCCCATTGTGTTCACCTATGAAAACAATGGATACACTCGCAGAATTACGTATATGATGTTTTTTAGAATACAGTGTCCAATAAATGACGTTTGTTATACTGGCCGTTGAGACCATGCTTTGCGCTCTGAAATATTGAAACCATTGTGTACTACTATATACACGTGACACGCATGTGAATATTTGAGTATAATCTAAGTCGTGATCGGTACTGTTCATTTAATATTAATGAAGCGTTTATGATGAATTATAATATATCACTGCGGTTGGCTTGTTAAAGCTTCCGCCGTTAGGACGCTGTCATATTCAAGTAGCAGGGAGGACACCAGAGACCTACTGATGTATCTTAAGACCCATCTGGAGGAACAGCATCACATCCTGGAGATAGGACTGGGCGGCCAGGGGAGGGGGAGTGGGTCCGGTGTTTAAATACGGCAGGAAGCAACCGTTATTTCTATTGTCTCCGACATTTTTACAAATGTTACGAGATACCAAATCGATGGCCAACAGCCATGAGACGAGTACTACCTTACAGCCCTTCCTCCCCCCACTGCTGCAGCAATTCCACCATCCCATTTCCCTGTGACGCATTGCTTTTCCTACATCCGTAACCCTGACCTTAACCACATGAAAATCCCTTCCTGTAACCATTTCTAACCTAGTTAAGTTGTACCACCTCACACTACATTTCCCACGTGGCCAATTCCCTGCACCGAGAGTACAGGTGCTCCTGGAAAGGATTCATACAATGGGAGCGGCCATATTGGTTCCATCTTTGTTAGCTGGGTGGGTGGAATTGAATGCGGAATTCCACATTCAGTTGCAACCAATATGGCTGCAAGGTGAATATATCAATGCTTGGAACCTGAGCCTCTGTTGTGAAACCCTGATCACCCGCCCTGCTTCGTCTTGCATAAAGTACAGCTCCACTGCTTATTGTTACTGTCGCGTATCCTCCTCCCCCTGCCTCTGCTATACGCAACGCTTACCCATCTGTCCCGGCTGCATCCCGTGTGCTTAATCCCCTTATGCACTCTCTCCCCCAAAACACACGGCACTCACTGTCCAGTTACTCTCTCTGTTTTTAAAAGCAAGGCAGACTAGTGCAGCGTTCCCAATCCAAACTCCTCCTCTCTTGACCTCTCCGGCATTCCGACACTGTGACCTCTGCGTTCCCGTCATCCAATCGCCTTACCAGTCTGTCGCGGCTATTCACGAGCATTGCTGGCATGCGCTGAATTTCCTGGTGGTGACAGTGGTGTGTTTTGTCTAGTCCCGTTTAAGGCAGTATTCCTCAGCGACCGCTTTTCCAGGATCGGAAGGGGGGAGGGTTACTTTATATATATTTTTAAATCCTGACCCCATCAATGAAGTTCCATACAGCTTAGGGTCATCCATAGTTGCTGTTCTCCCCTCCTTCCACACCCCCCAGTGTAAAACACATTAACTGGTTTGTCCATGCCCTCCTTAGGAATCCCAGAGTACCGTGGTCCACAACCCTCCCGATGGCGTCAAGGTGAGGGGAGCTGTTGATATTGGTATTATTTGTATTGGTATTATTGTTCTTATTATTAGTTGAATTGAAAAAGGAAATCCACCTGTCACCTGAACCCCTCTCTGGACTACTGGGTCCATATGTGCTAGTAATTATGCTATGTTTCTGTTTGTTTGTCTTTCTTTCTCTCTGTCTCTGTCTGTGTCTCTCTGTCTCTGTGACTCTGTGTCTCTGTCTCTCGCTCTCTCAGGGATCAACGGAGAGCAATGTAACCAATGACGAGGAAGAGATGAAAGGTACGCTGGGACTTGAGGTCCTTTTCTTCTCCCCCTGCTTCCCCCCCTACCCCATCCCCTGACACTGAGAGGCATATCTTGTGTATGTTGCGTATCTTGTGCATATTTGACAGTCGGTAGTAATAAGTTGTAGTAGAGACTTGTGTGTGGTGAGATATAACATGTGTCTCTCCCACTATTGAATGTGGGGGGTGTGTGTGTGTGTGTCGTGCTGCGTTTGTATGTGTGTGTGTGTTCTAGCGGACAGCTCGGTGCTGAGTCAGAGCAGTGCCACAGAGGAGATGCCCCTCCTCCTGTCCTCATCCCAGAGTTCACCTGCCAGTAAGTGTGTATGCAACCCTGGCAAAGAGTTGTTCTCCACCTAATTCCCCTCGCTCTCCTTTCCGCGACAATGGACTCAAACCCAACCCCACCAACCCAACAACCAACAAAGGCGCGCTATGCTCCGCCGTGGCGTGGCAATGACATGCAGGCTTTCATGCCAACCGTGTGTGTGTGTGTGTGTGTGTTGCCCCTGCTGGAAGCACTGCACGCTGACCACAAGACACATACCCCTTGGCCTGACACATCTCTTGCTCTGTCCTTGTCATTCTCTTCTTATCTCATTCCTGACACTCCCTTCCTCTCCTCCTTTGCTCTTCTTTTATCTGGACTTTCCCTGTCCACACCTTTTCCTTGTCTTTGCATCCTTCCCGGCGCCTGTTATCCTTTTTCCATAGTCCTGGTCCTTCTACACGATGGCAGCCGTTGCTAATCTTAGAACTGATCACCATCTGTAACCCGCCATATCAACCACGTTTTTAAGTGACTCAGTGTGAGCCGGAGTCAAACTAGTGTCCGCTCATATGGGACGTAGAGAATGGTGTCCACAAGCATTACACAAAAAGGTTAAAGAATGCGATGGTGGCCGTCTAATCAGTGGCTTGTAATTGTGGTTGTTGGAAACACCACGCCATGTTGTCACCCTATGAGAGAGAGAGTCATTGTTAGTTGACAATCACACATTTGGTCAACCAAGGCAGGGTAAATGTGTCCAATTAAATAAGTATGTGTACACCTGCTGTTACAATGGGCCAATTAGGGCCAAGGAGACTAAATAGCCAGGCCTTTGATTGGCCAAAGCCCATGGGCCTCAGTATTGATTGTTTGATCCCCAGATGTTGATGAGGCCCCGATTGTTTCTTTATCCTATTCCTTTTGCCACAGTGTGCAATGAGGGCCCGGCAAGCCTTGTGTGTTTTGCGCATCGTTCATGTCTGCACGGTGCCGTCGTTAGTTGACCAGCAGGGTCCTCACTTCCTCGGGTCGGTCCCTGCTCCCTGGCCATCCTCACGTTGCACCAAACATTGTAGCCGCGTCTGTGGAGAAGAATGTCTCCGTCCTCGAGTCTGTTGCTAGTGGCTTTAATCACTGCCCCTGTCTGATGCACTGCAGCATCTCGGTCCTTCTGTCCCTTCCCTCCCCAAAAATCCCTCCCCCTTTCTCCCCCTCTACACTTGGTTCCGAGGAAAACATGTATTTGAGTAGAACAGGTGAACAGGCTGTGAAACTACCCCTTTGCATTCCCGTATGCCACACTTGGGTACTCGTGCACTGCAGCACACATGCTGGCATGGGCCAACATGCGCTATTGTTGCTGCAGGCAGAGTCTTGCGTCTGTTGCTTTTTTGCTACATGCCGCTTTGTGTCTCCTACTTTACCACCTGTGTGTGTGCATGTGCGTGTGCGTGTACGTGTGTGTACGTGTGTGGTGTGAAATGAACCACCATAATGACTTGAAATGACATGCCTGCTGCCTGCTAACCTCATGTTTATTCTCGTTTGGTTGTTGGTCGTTTTTCCAAATATCTGTTGTTCCCCCCCTGTTGTGTGCAGATCTTCCATGTTTCTGCTGCATGTCTTGTGTCTTGCATGTTTTTGTTGTCCGTGTGTCTGTATGTGTGCGGCATGCGTAGATGCATGGCTGTGTCTTTATGTACGTGTGTGATGCATGCATATGTGTGTATGTGTGTGTGTTGCCCATTGACCATGCCACTGTGTGTTCCAGCTGTTCCGCCGAATGACATAAAGCGCATGGCATGGAACAGCACGGGCAACAGCAGCTCCTACCCAGAGTCAGAGCAGTCTCAGTCTGCCCCGGACGCGGCTCCACTAGGGGGCAGCGCTGTCCCAGCTAAAAGCAACACGCAGCTGAGTAAGACCACTGTGTGTGTGTGTTTGTGTGTGTGTGTGCCTTAGCTAGTTCTACTGTCCCTGACTGAGGGTCTGGGGGGTGGGGGGGAGGTGCGCCGTGCATTTTCAAACTTGTTTGAAGTGAAAGCTGAGAGTTGCTTTCGGTCTGTTAGTCGGCTGAAGTCATTAGTAGACTGAGAAAGCCCTTCAGAGGACACACCCTTGTCGACATCTATCAGTACATGTATTTGTCCATTCATTCACATGCTCCTCATCCATCCTCGTCTAAAGCGTTCACTCGTGTGCATCCATGCGGCGATGGCGCAGCAGACGTCCTTTCTTTTCTGGCATGCACGCGCACATGCACGCCTTGGCACACACACACACACTGCAGGAAGAGAGTGACGTGCGGTCAGGAAAGGTCTGGTTCGGAATGAATAATGAGAGGGTGAGTGAGGGGAAGGGTAGAGGGTAAACCAGGACATCCACATAACCGTGTTTAATCATTCTGCGTTCGTCTCTCGCTCCTCCGTGTCCATCTCTATCTGGTTCTGTCTTGCACTGTTTCAACGTGCCTCTCACCCCTCTCTCTCCCTCTCTCTCCCTCTCTCCAGCTCGCAAACAGGAGATAATCAAGATAACAGAGCAGCTGATTGAGGCGGTTAATAATGGAGATTTTGAGGCTTACACGTAAGTTTGATTCCCAATCACATGAAGCTGGTGGTAATCTGATGTTTTTTGTTTTGGCAGGTAAATTAGATCTAATCCCTCCTCCAATTTCTGTGTGTGTGTGGTTCTCTTTCTGTCCCTGTCTCTGTCCCTGTCTCTCTGTCCCTGTCTCTGTCTCACTCTCTCAGGAGGATTTGTGATCCTGGGCTCACCTCTTTTGAACCTGAGGCTCTAGGGAACCTGGTCGAGGGCATGGACTTCCACAAGTTCTACTTTGAGAACTGTGAGTCTTCCAGCTTCTGCACACCATTATATTCACACACATTCTGGGGGCCTTAGTCACCCAGCGGCCATCTTGGTTCTAAATCCTAGCTAGGTGTTGGAACAGTTCCACTGTAGGTAACCAATTCCTACGGCAGTGTTTTCGATTGTGCCGCTGTATGACGTAGCAGGTTCTGATTGATTAGAAGATTGTGCTTACTAGACTTTTGCTACTAATCAACGCATTAAAATAATACAATATGAAAAAAAACATCCTCATTTACTTCAAGTCTCTTTCTAAGGGTTTAATTTATGCAGCCTAAGTAAACAGCTAGAGCTAAGTGGAACAGAGAGCCTGCTACGTCATACAGCAGCGCAATGGAAGGCACTCCCAGAGGAATTTGTTAGGGAGAGTAATTTGTTACCTGCAATGGAACTGTTCCACCACCAAGCTAGCATTTGGAACCAAGATGGCGGCTAGGTGACTAAGCCCCATTATGATCAGTGTGGAGTCTGACTGTCTGACACTTTTCTCCTTTAAGGACAACTCAATTAAGCATTATGAAAATGTAAACCTTCTTGCTTCTTTGCTCTGAAAGCATGTTGCAGCGCAACTTCCCCACATTAATCAATTTGAACACCAGTGAAACAAACACAAACGCATTGCTGTGTCAGAACTTTTGAGTGTTTTGGTGGTCATTGTTATCAATAATACAATATCATACCAATAATACAAAATCATACCAATGATACTAAATCCGTCCACCTCTATAGACAATCCATTCCGATCCATTTTCTTTTGTGTGCTATTGTTTTTGTTTTTTGTGTGCGTGTTTTTACCCAGTGCTGAGCAAGAACAGCAAGCCCGTGCACACCACCCTGCTCAACCCACACGTGCACCTGATTGGCGAGGACGCGGCGTGCATTGCCTACATCCGCCTGACCCAGTTCCTGGACTCCACGGGCCGTCCGCGCTCCAGCCAATCGGAGGAGACCCGGGTGTGGCACCGCCGCGAGGGCAAGTGGCTCAACGTCCACTTCCACTGCTCAGGGGCCCCGGCCGCGCCACTCCAGTGATCAGGTGAGCTCACAGACATACACATGCACACATACCCACACACCCACCCACTTAAAGGATAACCAAACCCTAAACTATTTATTTAACATGAAAAGCAATGTTGTGGGTTACATAGTAGTGCTATGGATTGATCCTGGTCCAACTCTCAACTTCGATGCACAAAGATAATTATTATAGTGGTAAGTTGTAGTAAGTAGTTAGTTATTATAGTTATTGTAGTGAGTGTAGAGACCAATAGCCTGAACAGCATCAAAGCCCCACCCCTAAATGCAACAAAAAAGTGTTAATCAGAAGTGCGGCAGAAGGCATTTTTTTTATATAGTGGGCGGGGATTCGCTCAAAGTTTGGTGTTAGAGAGAGAGGAGAAGAGGGCCAGATTTTGAAACTAAACGACCAATGAAATGCCCTCTCCCTCTCTGCTCCTTCCTTTGTCGGTTCTCCACCATTGAGAAGTGCTGCATTCATGCACCTGTGATTGATAGGCGAGATGGATTCCCCCAGACCAATCAGGGAAGAGATGACTTGATTGGCTAGAAATGATTCTGGAATTATCTCAAATCTAAATTGGCTCATAGAGAGGAAGTCGCAGTCAACTATAAACGGATATTCTCACAGCGTATTCCACTCCAATCTGAATGATGGCTAGGCCATTTGTAACACATTACACTCAGAAAATAGCTCACAACTCTTACCTACAGCACCTTTAAACTCAACCACACTACCGAGGTGTGTGCAGCGTCCAACCAGCAACCGCTTCTGTCTCTCTTTCCTCTCCCCCACAGTAGTCCCGAGGCTCCAGTCTACTGGAGTGTGCGTTTTTGGGGGGCAGTTTTTTCGGCGAGTGTGTTTAAGGGGCCCGTCCTCTGCGTGGATTGGCTAATGCCTAGGAGCCCGGCCGGGCAAGATTGCATCCCTCTCCACGACACCAACCAATCCCAGTCCCTCCTTTGACCTGCTGGGGGCCGGCCGAACACAGATTCCGCCCCCATGGGATGATGCATGCAACTGGCGCCTGACCGGAGGGCGCACCTTAGCCCTCTGACCCCCTCCCCCGGCGGCCATCTTTTTTCTGCCCGTGCAAGACGAGACATCCTGGGGGAGAAAGCGTTTACAGTTGAACTTGTGACAGTTTATGAGTATGAGTAATGAATATATTGTTAATTATGACTAGCTGTACCAGAAAAATCACCAAAACACAACCAACCAAGCATTTATATTTACTATCTTTAAAAAAAAATGAAAAAAAAGGGAGAAGCGGCGAGGAGAGAGCGGTGGCAGCCGAACTGGGATTTTAACCGTGCACTCGGGGGGGTTCTAGTGAACCCGGGCAGACAGCGCTGTGCTGGGTACCGGCATTTTGATGTGTATATGACGTAGGGATGCTTTCCTCTAAGTAAGCAGTCCAGCTGGCATGGGGGAGGGGAGGGCGGGGGGAGGGTGGGAGGAGGGGAGAGGTGTGGGGGGTGGGGGGGGGGGGGTTGTTCGACGGGAACCGAGTCAGCAGGAGAGCCTAACGAAATGAGACGAGCAAGCTTGATATCAACAACACGAAGCACCAAAGTGTAGAACTTTACGCTTTTTCTGTGTACTCATGTGTTTCCGTGTGCAGTTCGTCACTGTTCTATCGAGGGGTGCTGATGTGGGGTGGTGGGGTGTGAGATGGACGTGTGTTTTATTGTGTTTTTAGCGTCCCCGTTGCGTTACCTCTTAAAACTAGCGTCTGCCTGAACTACTTTTTAAGCAAACTTTTGTTCCTTCCGTTTTTTAGTTTTTTTCACACGGGGATTTTATCGTGCAAGTGTTACAGCTGCCACGTGCGCTGCGTGTTGAGCGGGACGTGCATGTGTGCGGCGCAAGGAGAGGCTGCGGCGGGTATGGCGTCTGCGTTTTGCATGTTTGACCGCGACCTCTCCTTCACTCTCCCTCGCCCCACCACCCTAACCCCCGAACTCCTTGCCTTCTCCCCACCCCCCTAATCCCCTCCTACTTGCCCCCATCCCCCACCTCCCCCCACACCTTTCCTCTTACCTCCCCCACGGCTCTCCCCCGCCCCTGCTTCTGGCTCTCAAGGGAACTGACGTCCTGTTCTGTTATCACTGTGTATATGCAGTGTCTTCTGTATAGATAAATGTAGAGAAAAGTGTAATATATGTACATGCATCCAAGAGACTCTTGTCCTGTGCGTCGGCTGTGGGATTTAGCCGATGGTTCCCTGCAATTTTTTGGTTGGACCCCAGGAGCGTTAAACAAAAATAAAATAAACAAACAGCCGCAACTGTTCGAACACATTATCGAATTGGGAGCTTTCTGATATGGTCCAACGCTCTCTTGCTCGGTAAAATGGATTTAAGATGCCAGCAATTTACGATTGATTAGAAGTACTTTGTAATACTTTCCCACACTTAACTTCACCGAGTCTGTTACGGATGTCGCACTTAGGCTACACAAACATAAACACACACACATATACAGACAAACACACACGCACAAGTTGCCACATTTTGTCCCATGGCCACTTCACTGTGTTCGGAGAATGTGATCATTTGACTTTAAAGGGAAAACCGGTGTACACTTGTGCTGTTTTACCAGCCAAGTGGAGACCTCCGTCATTGCTTCCCCAACCCCCCTCCCAAAATGATATTGTATTGTGTGAGTCGTTCACAAAAGGCACACAAACACACGTGCGTACCTGTGTACAAATGCACGGGGGAACTGTTACATATCCGCACCAGAGCTCGGTGGTGTGAACGCGACAATGAGGTCGTTCTGTGCTAATCCAACGTGTCCGTCCTTCCATCTGTAGTGAGTCTCGACTAGCCCTCCCATTTGGTCCTCTGATGTCCCACTACCCTGTTGCTCTCGTAGTGTTTTGTTGGTTCGTAGCTCCTCTTGTCGTTTTTACTTGTTGCTGGATTGTCGTTTTATCTGTTCTGTTTCTTTGTCTTTTGTTTTCGTCGTCGCTGTTGAACTCGTCTTTTTTGCAGTTTTTTGTAATATAACGCTCTGCCAAGCTAGAGTTCTGCACTCTCCCTCAGACCGATACACGTGCACACAAACAACCACATACACACACTTGCACTTAAGCACCCGCACAAAAAAAAGGGAGTTGGAACGAGGTTAACAATTATGATCAGAGATTAATTAAGGCTCAGTTAAATGTTTCTGTTGTCGAACCCGGGAGTTTTTGAGAATTCTGCCTGCTCGGTAGAGAGGGACAGAGAGAAAGAGGGGTGCTGGTTTCAAAACCCTGCACCACCAAACCGGGAGACCTAGTTATATGCATGTTTCAGTTAAGCATTTTCGTCATGTTCCTGCCTTATTAAAAAGGACAGGGGATGGCGTTTCTAATATATAACGATATTTGCATCTTTGAAACGAGAGCCGCCTCCATCCAGAATGTTGAAATAGATGACATGAAAAATAAAAAATAAAAAATATGTTTAAAAAATATATATATCAACTAAAGGATTGAGGAGCCGTAGCTTGGTATGAGGCCCTTGATGTTAGTATTTTTTCCCTGCGTTGTAATGATATACTATTGGGCTGCGCTTCCGTCCCCAGCCTCCTCCATGTGGATGCTGGTGTTTTTTTGCATGATCATGTTGTACACTGAAATACAACCATGAATTGACAACTATCAAGTGTTTGTCTGAGTGTTAGTTGGTCTTCATCATAGCTTTGTTATTCTTCAAAAACTTGGATCTTGAAAGTATTTAATAAAAATACTATTTCAGCACTGGGCTGTGCTCGTTTTGTGGTTTATTCTCTTCCTTGTCTTATGGTTGTTGTTTTTTTCGTTTTTGGTTCTGACAAAGATGAAGATTTCTGACTAAGCCAAATGTGAGAACATTTGTATGATTGATGTCAATGCAAATAATTATTAGTGAACACCCCAATATTCTCAGTTGAAATGTTAATACCTGGATATTGTTACAAAATTATTCCTCTAAAGCATTGAAGTGTAAAAATGGGCCCCCCCCCCCCCGTCAATTATTGATAATCAACTACATTGATATATTTGCACAATTCCTCTACACTTGTAAATCAAAACTGAGCCCTTATTATAGGTCGGGCCCTGCTACTACAGTTAATTCAACAGCATCTGATCCTGGATCTGTGGCCTCCCAGCTCTGACCGTGCAATGCGTTCGGTTTTAGCTGCATCAGCCCACAACAGGGTTGAATAATGCTTAATCATTATTTAAGGCTCTGTTGTGGTCTCATTTAGAAGATTATTTTAAGGTTGTGTGTGTGTGTGTGTCATAGAAGTAGGTCAGATCCCCTGGTTATTTTTGCTCTGTGATTAATGAGACCGCCTCAGTAAAACGTGCACCCACACACACACCAATAGATTTAGAAAGACATAAAACTGAAGGAACTTTCTGATTTCACATTTGATCGGTATCTGAAACGTCTTGCCTCATGCAAGGATCTGCACGTGGTTATCAGAGTGGAGCCTTCATCTTCTGCCTGTCCCTTCCTCGTGTCGAGCACCGTCTGCACAGAGTTCAAGAGGTCGTTCTCACCGAGTCCCACCAAGCTGACTTAAGAGCCACTGAGACGGTCTGGAACTGAGCTCTTCTGCTGCCTTCACACATCCAGGAACTCTGGATGTGTACTCTCCCTGGCCTGATACCAGACGGTTGTGTGTGGCCGAGCACACAACCTTAGTTGCTGAAGGCCATGGGAAAAATTGTGGAAATGCAGAATGCTGGCAAGACATGAAAACTAATGGAACTGCTATTCACACCATTTGATATCCCTAACTTGTAGATGATATACCATGTTTAGGCCTACATATTATGTAACGAATTATTAAGGTGGTTCAACTAAGTGTTTTGTGGTTTTTTTTTACATATTACATTAAGCCTATATTTAATAAAGTTCCCAATAAAAAAAAAAAAAGCATTCTCATTGGATTAAAAGGGCCAAACTTTGAGCCAATTAGCTTATGTAGGTCGTACAGAAACACAACGCAGACGCTAGAAGGGACAACAAGCTACTTCAGAGTGGAGGACAGGAATGACCCACAGACCGTATGAAATAGGACTGAGGTTATAATTTAGTCTCGTTGTCTTGCCTCACGCTGTAATAGGCCTACTGTAGAGTAGGTTTCCGTGTTTATTTAAATGCAGCTCTCTGTGTAATTCACTTGCTTTCTCTGTGCCTTTATACTGATGCCATTACGCTGAAGACCGTGGTGTCGAACATATTGTTTACACTGAACAATTGTTAATCACGTTAAATAGAGGTTTACATATCCCAGGAAAGAGCTACACATTTGGGAATTGTAAAGCGGTTCAGACAAAAGCCTTGAATTAACGGGCTCTTGGGCGACTAAGCAGATTTATGCTTAATTTTCTTGGGAAACAATAATATGCTTTGTATGCATCCTTTTTCAGAAGCCCGCATATTGTCAGTTTGGGACATTTTGTCCAATTCACTGCGGACGTTTATTTATTGCAGTAACCCAGTCTAATCATTTTCTGAGAAACGAAATGTTCAATTCTGTTTTGTTTGCTGGTTGAATACTAAGTGGAGATCAGACATTCACATTGGACTCTCCTCACCTCGCTACGTCTGCAACATTTCAATCGGTTGTAGCCTAATCGTGACACAGGTTTATCTTCGGTTCTTGTTTAACACGATTTTAAAACCCAATTTGAGAACCGAGAAGTTATCATCTTAAGACAAGGCAGCACACATTATTGAGGTAATCGCTGACATCAAAGAAACACCAAGACGGCATCAATCGAGCTTTGCATTTCACCATAATTTAATTCTGATGGAGTCGGCACGTCACGTACAATTAATGAATGCAATACAGATCCAGAAGGCATACTTCACAGCACTTTATAACAACAACCATATTTACAGCAGGAGATTTACTTCATAAAACACAACTTGGTCTCAAAGAGGATGAGCGAATGGCTTAGTTTATGTACAAGATTATAAAAAAAACAGGCATTAGACCTAGAGGTCGGAGGCTACAAGATGCTGAACAACACGATGATACACAATTCTTGGAGCACACATGTCCATCCGATTAAGCAAAGTATAAAAAAAAATGAACAATTATAACCATATTATCCACGCTACGACTCTGTAAAAATAGAATATTTTCGCCATCTACTGGTGAGATCACACACCTGTCCAGAGAACAGAAATTACAACAGAACAGACACCGATTCACTTTAACAGTTCTATTCAAGGCAAGAATGGATGCATTACACTCATTGTCTACACTACCAACCTACCAACCAAGATTACCTACCTACCTACCTACCTACCTACCTACCTACCTATCTATCTACCTATCTACCTACCTATCTATCTATCTATCTATCTATCTATCTATCTATCTATCTATCTATCTATCTATCTATCTATCTATCTATCTATCAATGCACCTTATGCTACTCTATCTAAATCCCATGTAGTAGAACCTACGGACGAAAAAACTCAAACATAATCCCAATTTTGGCCTTTAATGGCTCCTGAAAATAGAGAACAGCTAATAGTCTTGGTATGCAACAATCGCTGAAGACGAAGTGTAGAGGAATGATGAACACTGCCACAGAAAAAAAAGATATTAAGAGCCTGAGAAGGAAAACAACTGTTAAATATTCTATTTTTACTGGTTTTCCTTGTGTTGCCTACTCACCACCCACAACCTCTTCACTAGAACGCCTTATGAACGAGGCAAAGACTTTTTTGACAGTGTGTAATTTAAGAGACAGCAACAATATACAATGAATGTTCACTTGTCCAATAAATGTTTTTTTAAGGCTAAATGCAAACCTACAGTTGACCTTACTGTAAGCAATATTTATTTGCTGTTCTATTGTTTTGGAAAATCCCTCTTAAAATAAATAGTTGTATTTGATCAATTCTTTAGCGATGCAGATCAAGCATGCTGATATTTTATATCTCAGTCAAGCCAGAATCAGTGATTATTGTATTTTTTTTTAAAAGCCCTTTTAGTGCACTGACCTACGATGCATTCATTTTCCACTTGTCTCCTCGCATCCCCACTTAAAGGTAACGGAAACTGATGAAGATGAATTCAGAACTCACTTTCCATCCTCCTGTTGCTCTACTGTTCTTCTCCTCTACAGATTTGTACTGTAGAAACCTCTTATCTTTAAGTGTTCTCTCTCTCTCTCTCTCTCTCTCTCTCTCTCTCTCTCTCGCTCTAAGTCTCTCTACCTCTCCCGCGCTCAGAGCTGGTTGTCCGTGCGTGGTTCGGCATTGCGAGTGTGCGCGCTTTTAGTGTTGCCACGGCGATCGGCGTACTGCACGTGGGCATGCATGTGTTTGGGCTTTTCGGCCTCGCTTTCGGTGGCCACGTCATCGGCGTTCTGTCGGTGTGAGCGCTTGGGCTGGCCCAAGCTATGTGCGTGCTTTAAGAGTTTCAAGTCGTCCTTCGCGTGGACGATGTCATCGTGAGAGCGGGTGTGTGCCACTTCCGGTGCGTCGGCGCGGTCTTCTGGCACGTGCGCTATGGCTGTCGCCGTGCCCGGCCGGTGCGCAGCAAGGGGGGCGTTGACCACCTCCTCCACCCAGCCCCGGAACCTGTTGACGCGGGTGTAGAGCGCCGGTGACGAGGCGCCCCCGCCGCAGCCGTAACCGCCGGCGACGAGTCCGGTGAGGACCCAGTGGCCCCCCTCCCCCTGGCACACCAACCCGCCGCCAGTATTGCCGGGACAACCGTCGCCGCGGAGACGGCTGGTATCCGGGGGGCTTCCCGCGCACAGAGTGCCGTGGCTGGAGAAGCTGTCGCCATAGTGCTTCTTGCATTGCCATGACGACATGAGAGGCACCCAGGAAGCGACCACGGAATCTAGGGAAGAAGGACGGATATTTAAGTGGGTGACAATGGTGATCAGGCTCTCTTATGTGTGCGTGAGCTACTTGAACAAGACTAGACAACGGGACGGCCTAACCTTCACCATCCCAGCCGGTCGTAACCGTGGTGACGCAAGAAGACGGTGGCGATGGGATGACCCTGTCCGGGGTGGGCAGGCACGCTGCGTTAGTGTTGGGCTCAAAGGTCAGACAGTGGCCTTTGCTGCTGGGCAGCTTCACAAGCGCCAGATCGTGACCCCCGCTCTGGCCCTTGTACTTCCTGTGGATGACCACACGTTCCGGAGAAAGAGTCTGCAGCGACGCCCCGACGCGCACGAAATACGTGGACGGATTACTGCCGTACCTGAGGAGAGAGGAGTGGTGACGTGAGCACATGGCATGATGAAGAGAGGAGGTGAGAGGAGACCAGGGAAGGAGAAGAAAGGAGAAGAGAAGAGGAGAAAGAAGAGGAGACGAAAGAAAAAGAGAAGAGAATAGAAAATCCAATACAAAACACAAGCTAAGATAAGAAAGGAGGAGAGAAGTGAGGAAATGAAAAGAGAAGAGAAGACACGACCAGCAAGGAGATGAGAGGAGAAAAGAAGAAAGGAAATTGGGGGAGCTACCTATTAAAGCAGTGTGCGGAGGTTAGAAACCAGCAAGGGTTGATCAGAGTCCCGCTGCAGAGAGGACCTCCATCCCTGCCCTGTGCCTGAAGCCAAACTGACACCTGCCAGGGCCAGGAACTCCTGGGCATAGTGTATTTTATCAAGCTGATTAGTAATGTGATGCAGTAAATAGGATGACATTAAACAAATACAACTATTTGCCTCACCCAAGGGGCACGTCCTCTTCTCCCTTCGTCTTGCTTCGAGTCTCTGTGAGCTTCCTCAGCCCGCAAGACGTATCCTGGGGCTTGGCCTTCTCCGTTGATAACGACGACGCTGGTGACAGAGAGGTGGGGGGCGGGCTGACGTCACAGGCCACGCCCGCATCCTCCCGCCGCCTGCAGCTCTGCAGGCCCTGGCCCAGAGAGGGACACTCGCCCAGGAACTCCTCCTTCCCCGTGCACCTCACCCTGTCCAGGTGGATGGGCCCCTTCCCCTGGCCGAAGCCCCCCCGCGCCACCGCCCCCCCGCTGGAGCCGATGGAGGGAGGAGGTGGGTGAGGGAGAGGAGAGGAGAGAGAACGGGGGATGAGAGAGAGGAGAGGAGAGGAGAGGAAAGAGGGAGGAGATCAGAGAGAGGACAGACGGTGGGGGTGAGCAAGGAGAGGAGAGACGGTGAAAGAGAGGAAAGAGGGAGGGGAGAAGGTGACAGAGGAGAGAGGGAGGGGATGGAGAAAGGAGAGCCGGGAAGGGGGTATGAGAGAGTGGAGAGGGTGAGAGAATGATAGCACAAAAATGTGAATATTACTACAACGTTGTCATGATTTCATTCTTCTCTTACTTACACCCACACATGCAGAAAACAAACCCCCCCAAACACGCACGCACACACACACACACACACACACACACCTGTGTCCCAGCTGCCTGCACACCACTGCAGCGTTGAGGTCGTTCCAGCCGGAGTCACAGATACTGCCCCAGTCGCCATGGAGATACACCTCCACCCGCCCCTGCTTCCGACCGCTGCCTCCCACCAGGCGCACCAGGGGACCTGCACAGAAAGAACACCAGACAAGGAGAAAAAGCTCTTCCACTCATGGATGTGAGTGTTGTTCAAGAGCCACTGACAGTGGTGATAAATAACAGCAGCACTCTGTCTCCACAATCTCATTCCTATTCTCGACAGATTCCTTTACAGAGGCATTTCAAATATCAACATCTCCAGATTATCTTTATTGAACACCCGACTGTCGACATGTTGAATTTAAATTCCGCAGAGCCAGGTTCACACAAGAGCTGTGCGATGCATAGACAGTATAAAATGGGTGTCATGTTGAAATTCTGGCAAGAAGCCACTAGGTGTCTCAAAAGTATCAACGTCTAAAGGACACACAACCATGTACGTCTTGTGATTCCTAAAAGTATAGACAGATCCAATGGATCCTCTCGCTCCATGCACCACCGTTTGCGCTGTGAATGTGTGAACAGCTTGGTGATGCTGCTATGCTAACATGCTACACATCTGCCTCCTCAAACTGTCAAAGGAAAGTCATTTCTGGGTTGTCAATTATCATTTGATTCATTTATTTAATCTATTTATAACTATATCTCTATATTGAGTTGACCTTGGTCTGACTGGTGCTATGGTGCGATTTGATCGCGTATGAAAGAGCAGATTCTGCACACTGTACATTGCTCCCAAGGTGTTTATTTTCACCAATAGTGGGACGATTTCATCACGCCTCATCAGTTTGGAGCTAAAAATAAAATCGATATAAACATATGGTTGTTGTTGCATTGTTTTACTCCTCATGCACATGATGATTCTGTCTGATTAGTTTAACTTTTACCACAGTTCTGTTGAATACTTGGTCCTGATTGGTCAGTGACATTCCATGGGTGTGCATTATTTTTCAATAATGGTACAGCTCTCCCTTTTAACAGTTCCAAATCAACTATCGACCAGATGTTTCCTTGACAATTCAAAAACAATATGCTCAAAGAGCCATAGAAGAATATTCTTATGTCCATACAAAACTAGTAAAGTTATTGGTTAGAGTAACTAATATTGAATCATTGTTGTTAAAGTGGAAATCTTGAAAATTCTTTAGAACAGATAGTGTCTGTTAAGTCACTATCGCCAAATGAGGTAACACAATGGTGATTGAGCCTATAGCTATATAGGCTCAATACCTATATACCTATAACTGATGAAAGCCCTCGCATTTGCAGAATTATGAATGATACGAACTGGTTGGCGACACTGTTTGGATCTACAGGAAACAACCGCTTATTGCCATAGAGAACAAAACAGAAATCTTCGAGATTACCACTTTAACTGTGGTATAAAAGGAAGAAACCACCCATTATTGGAAAATAATGTACTGTTGTGGTTTATTCCTTACATTACATGTGACCCCTGCAATCTGGGCTCGTTACCTGTAGCAGGTGCGATCACCGGCACCTCATTGGTCTCCTGGCTGGCCCCGCCCCTGCAGCGCACGCCCACATCCTCGCCGTGGGAACAGTCGGTCCTCCCCCAGATACCACGGTGACAGTCGAGCAGGGAGGTCTCCGAGCCGTCACAACTGACATCGTCCAATAGGATGAGGCCCGTGCCCTCGCCAAACACTCCGTCCTCCACAACCTCTGCGTGACCCCTGCGAGGGAGAAGGGGGAGGAGGAGGAGGAGGAGGAGGAGAAGGAAGAGGAGGAGGAAGAAAAGGGATGAGTTAGACTTGCATGTTGACTTGAATGTGTTTCCAAGAACATAATGTCACAGTCAAGCAAAAGGTGCATGTGTGGAGTAATTATGTCCAAGATCTTAACTTACCGTTTACCATTGAAATCCAGGGCAGGATTCAATGAATGCCCTAGCTCTAACCCTCCATACAAACATAACATAATAACAATCACAACAACAACCAGAGCGGTGCCTGTTACCTGTATCCCAGCTCCCGGCAGACCACCTGGGCGTGACGCTCGGTCCACTGGTCATCACACACTGTCCCCCAGTCCCCGTTGTGGAAGACCTCCACGCGGCCTTCCCACGGACTGTCTCCACCCACCAGACGCACCACGCCGTCTGGAACACATACACGTACGTGTGCATACATTGTGATGCTCTTCTGTAAGGTGTGTGTGCTCCAGTTTGGCGTTTGTGTGTGTATGTGTGTGTTTGTATGTGTGTGTGTGCATAAGTGTGTGTGTGTGTGTTGTACCTGTATAGGGGCTGCAGGAGACACCGGCGTCCTCCATGTGGTCACAGTTGTGTTGCTCCCAGTCACCATGGCGACACTGGCCCAGGATGAGCTCGTTCCCGGTGCACTTCACCGCGTCCAGCATGATGGGGCCGGAGCCCTGGCCGTAGTGAGCCCACGACCAGGCCTTCGCCACGCCCCTGGTGGATTCACACACACACATACCATACACACACACAAACACACACATTCCATACACACACGCACACACACCATTCACACACACAACCACACACATACCATACACACACACACACACACACATTCCATACAAAATCACACCCACACACAAACACACACACACACATACCCCACACACACCCACACACACACACACATAAAAATAAAACATGAAGACTCACTTGGTGGGATTAGAATAGAATGCAATCTTATTTCTAATCGGAAACAGTTAGTTATTTCTGTTACAGTAAAGTGTGGCCTTTTTGTGTGTATTTGCGCAAGGCATGTTTCCTGCTAGTTAATGTCTGGGTGTATTTTATTACTGGCAATTCGATGCACAGGAAATGATACACCACTGCAGATAAAAAAAGACAAAAAGAAAAGCCTGTGGCAGTGTAAATCTTTTGAATTTGAATATTTAGTTTGGATTAACTAAACACGCCAGCTCAACTGCTGAAAGGAAGCTGGGATCATCAATAGGATTATGTTCAAAAGAAAGGACTGCAATCAACGTCCTGGGGTTTCACAAATATCTCCCTTAATCCACCAAAAAACATGCTTCGAGTTCTTCAATTACTTTCCCCTTGGGATTGTAAAAACAAAAAAACCTCAAATATTTCCCAATATTTCCGTGATAACAGTGTTTCTACGGCTTGTGTTTGTGTGTGATCCCTCCCCACGAACACAAACAACCCATTATGCAGCTACTCTAAAAGAGTAGCTGAGATTGCTCAGGGAACAGCCTACCTGCTGTATGTGTCAGAAAACATTAAAGTAGTGCTAGGATCTGAATTATTCACAAAGGACAAGAGGTTCCTCTTATTCTTTCGTTCAACAAACACAGATGGTGCGGAGTCCCAGGGCGAACACAGAGATGAATTATGATGTTAAGCATTGACAACAGACATTGGAATCTATCTGTACAACGTTACAGCTCCATAATTTCTTGACAAACAGTAAAATAAAAAAACAGATAAACAGTTCAATCGGGGATATAAGGAAAGGCAGTGTTACTGTAAGCACTGTTATGAGAATGCAGATTTGGTCTTTTACAAGAAATAGCCATAATTTTGGGCCTACGTCTTCCTAAAATTGAACAAAATCACATTGTGCAATTTCGAATCCAGGTCATAGAATTTAGCATTAAAGCGACATGCAAGCACTTAACATTGCATTCATAGCAATCAAGTTGAACAAGCTTTTGGCCAAACAGCTCAGCCGAACAGAGTTTTGAACAAAGCAGGACCGTACCCGAAACCCAGCTGCCTGCAGACCACCTCTGCGTCGCTGTCGTCCCATTGGTCATCGCAGATGGAGCCCCACCTGCCTTTGTGGAACACCTCCACGCGACCCTCAAATTCTTCCTCGCCACCCACCAGTCGTAGTGGAGGACCGCTGCCTGCGCCACCACGAAAGAGTATGCACACGTCAACAGTGACAAAGATGTTACCTTTACACTATATTTTATACATGCGGAAAATATTAGCGGCTGCCCTGTTATAATTATCACATGATGTACATTATGTATACTTATTTCTTTCTTGTACACTTGTATTTTATTTGTCCTATTATCTCTCTCTCTCTCTCTCTCTCTCGCTCGCTCTCTCTCTCACTCTCACTCTCTCTCTCTCTCGCTCTCTCTCTCACTCTCACTCTCACTCTCTCTCTCTCTCTCTCTCTCTCGCTCTCTCACTCTCACTCTCTCTTTCTCTCTCGCTCTCTCTCTCTCACTCTTTTTCAATTTAATTCAATCCAATTCAAAAAAATATACTTGTACATGCTCAAAGCAGTTAAAAATGAATGAGGTAGAGGTCGGGAGTGAGGGAATCAAACTATTTCCCCAGAACTGGGTCACAGAATGGGTCTTTAGCCATCTCCATAATCAGTATCTCTCTCTCTCTCTCTCTCTCTCTCTCTCTCTCTCTCTCTCTCTCTCTCTCTCTCTCTCTCTCTCTCTCTCTCTCTCTCTCTCTCTCTCTCTCTCTCTCTCACACACACACACACACACACACACACACACACACACACACACACACTGTGTCACTGTGTCTCTTGTTCTTGGCTGTGTGGCAGCAGGTGTACACTCAGGTGCTGCAGCCAGGCAGTGACGCGTGACCCTCACTTAAAGTCACACTGACCTTCTGGTGGCGCACACGCCAGTCCCGCCTCGTTTCCATGACTACAGTCGCCGGTGACGAACGTCCTGCTCCGGCAGTTGCTGAGGCTGCCCTCGTCGCCACGGCAACCCATGCGCTCATAGTGAAATAGGCCAGACCCCGTTCCGAACTGGGAGTGTTGCAGCGCTGTGCCTATCTCGCTGTGGGAGAGGAAAACAAATATTATTTATATTGTTTTATTATGTTTACTTACTGGCTTAAACTTGGACCATGTCACATTTTTACTGCAGCTATTTACTTGGTAATTTTTTTTTCACTATAAATAAATGTATTATGGTCCACTTTTGGGACAATGTGGGAAAATGACATAGCTATTACTGTAGCTCCAACTCAAGCCACTAGAGGATGCTAATGGGAAAAGGAACATAGAGCAGGTTTAATGCAATATGTTTTGATAAGTAAAAGGATGATGTGTTTCTTGTATTGCTCCCACCCCAGGCCAAGCTGTCTGCAGATCACACTGGCGTCTCTGTCTGTCCAGTGGGAGTCACACACCGCCCCCCACTGGCCGTTCAGGTACACTTCCACACGGCCGCTGTCAGAGGACGAGCTGCCCACCAGCCGAGCTGCCCCTGTCAACAGCATTAGACATAAATTTAACCATTTGATTATAATAAAAATAATAATAATATAGTAATAATAATAATAATAACAACAACAAATAAAAATCGAGAAATATCAGATATCGTTAGTTTGAACAAAGGAAAAAAAAGAAATGACAGGAAATAGTAGGCACTATGAGACCATAATCAGCAGGAGGACAGGGGAAACTGAACAGATGAACAGATGCAGCTGGGCTTAACTTGAACAGATGGGTTTTTAACGATGAGATTTAACAGTAGTGACAGAGAGTCTGATTGACGGTCGTGTGGATTAATCAACGAGTTATTATTGCTACGTTACCCAATAGCTAGCCGCTCTCCGTACCATTCCTCCCAAAACGAGTCATTTTCTAGCCAATAGGCCGTCTTGGTTATCTTTTACCAACAAACTGCTGTCATGACTGATTATGTGTACTTTAGGCCTCTTGTGCGTACCCTGGTGGCAGTCGCAATAGGCCCATCCGATGGCCCCGGAGTTCTGCCTGAAGAAGCACCAGGGGTTGGACTCGCGATCGGGGTTCCTGCAGTAGCTGTGGTCGCCCAGCCCTCTGCCCGGGTACTGCAGGACGTAGTCGGGGAACTCCGTCCACTTCAGGCAGGGGGCGCCAGAGTCGGTCTGGGCCACCGTGCCGTTGTAGTAACCGAGCTCTGTGAAGCCCTCTGAGCACGACAGAGGGGCTGGATGGAGAAAGAGAAGTCACTTTGGATAAAAGCCTCTACTAAACAGCTAAATGTATACATAAACGTGGAGTGAGAAAGAGTGAGAGAGAGAGATGATCACTGTACATCATTCACATGGCTTTTGGCTTTATGTTTTATTATTCATGTTGTTTTTCTTTTATGTCGTTGGTATCGAGGTTCTTGTTCTATGCATTACTGTACGCATCTCCCATTTTGCGTTAGAAATACAAATGTGTAGTCTCTTAGTGGAAGCACAGCACATTGAAACGGAATAGAGAGCTAGAGAGCAAGAGTTTGAAAGAGAGGGGGAGGAAGAGAGTGTTAGATAGATAGAGGCAGAGGGAGAGAGAGAATAATTGGATTGAGTAGGTGGAAGGGGCAGCTGTGAGGTGTGTTTTGCTGTGGACTAGATGAGAATGAAAGGAGGGTCACCAGAGAAACTTCTGGAGGAAGATGAAGGAATAGAAAGCAGTGGGTGAGATACGTTTTAAAGTGCTCTTATGTAAATCCCATTATCCTCCATGTCTCCTTTCCGTCTGAACCCGATGGCTCACACACACACACACACACACACACACACAAACCCCCACACACACACAAACATGCACGCACGCACAAACACACACACACACACACACTCGCACGCACACACACACAGCCCTATCTCTTGTCCCCATCCACTGGCAGTGCATCTACCCTCTCACTAATTCATCTACACGTTCCCTCCCTCAATCACTCATCTGCACCTTCCCTCACTCACTCGTTCATCTGCACGTATCCTCTCTCACAAATTAATCTGCAAGTTGCCTCTCTCACTCATTCATCTGCATGGATCCTCTCTCACTCACTCATCTGCTTTGTCCTGCTCTCTCTCATTCATCTTAACGTTCCCTCTCTCACTCATTCAGATGAACGTTCCTTCTCTCACTCATTCATCTGCATCTTCCCTCTCTCAGTCATTCATCTGCACCTTCCTTCTCTCACTCAATCATCGCCAGGCTCCCTGTCTGTCCCTGAGACTAACACAGTATTGGTGAAGGACAATTATAATTGACCTTAATTATATTATAATTAGAAATATAAATTGTATTTGTATGATATTCAAGAATGACTCGGACTGCTTAGCTAACATAACGTAGTGCCTGCTTATCCTCCTGCATTTTTCAACTAGGCCCAAACTGAGACACACACGCGCATTCACGCACACACACACACACACACACACACACACACACACACACACACACACACACACACACACATTACACTTCAAGGGGTATTTTGGAGCCAAATTGCCATTGCAGAATGATTAATGGTAGAGGGGCTTCATTAACCAAGAAGTCTTATCTATCTCTCGCACACACACTCATCCTGGCTGCCTCAGATCATTCATGTATGCAGTGTGAACACATACACACACACACACACACACACACACACACACACACACACACACACACACATACAAGTGTGTGCAGATATGCACAAACACAACATGCTGAGTAGTACCTTTCTGAACAAGAAAAAGTCCCCATCTGGTCAGGTGGGGGTACATTTGGGCCAAATGTATCACAAGTGTAAAAACACCTCAGTGCAGCTATAAGAACTTGCAAAGTCTCATTTGTTTTGCAGATACTCTATTGCATTAAAACATTACGCGGTAAGAAGAGTCAGCAAAATTTAAACAGCACTGAGAGAGAAAGGAAGGTGAGAATGAGGTTTCATCTCCCAGGGCCAACATGACTAATTACTTTGGAGGTGTATCCTCTAAAATGGGTTGTTATTTTTTAAAAGGTATCCTCTCAACTGTGTCCTTACTGTACTGCGCTTGTTGGGCTTAGTATTTTCCATTGTATGTCAGTTCTAGAGTCAAATCAAGAATTTACTATAGGAGGAGAAGTCTTTGACGTGCTGTTTGAGGGTTCGATCTGTCTGGATGTGTTCATAGGCCAGCAAAAGTAAATGTATCCCAGGGTGATAGTTTGAAAGGTCGATTCAAGTGACAGACCCCCAGCATCTCTGAGCCATCGGGGGCCTCCAGTCTGCTGGTGGGAGGAGGGTCTTGTGATGTCTACAGCCCAGCCTGAGCTCCAAGTCGCCTGGTCCCACCTGGAGTGTCCCTAACCTTCTGTTGTGACCTACAGTTCAAAACCTCACCAGAGAGTTTGAAGGTGTGAGCAGGAAACTGTTAAAGCTGCTGTAAGGTAAGATTTCAGAGTTGTAAAGAGAGAGAGAGAGAGAGAGAGAGACAGCAGAAAAGAGTAGAAGAGGGATGGAGCTCTGCTCCATCTTTCCTTCCGTTTCTCTGCCACGTGCGCACATGTGATTGAACAGCATGAGATTGACAGTCAAGATGAATTCCTCGAACCAATCAGGGAAGAGATGCCCGGATTAGTCAGAAAGGAGCCGGGAGTGGTCTAAAACCTAAATTGTCTTATACAAAGGTCAACGCAATCAACTCAAAACTGATATTCTCACAATATTTCAATAACTAATAGCTGACGGATGGCTTTGGCATTTCCAACTAATTAAAAAAATGTTGTTCCAAAAAACAAGCTCTTTCATCTTACCTACAGCACCTTTAAAAGAACCTGCAGGAAAGTAATTTTCTTCGGCCCACCTCAGAGGCCCTATCTCATAGTGAAGACCATACATGGTGCATATGAGTCATATCTGCCATGTTGGGATGGCCCACGTATCGACAACGAAACTGTAGGAAAGCCTACGCTTCTGGCAAGAAGCAGCTACAGATGCTCTGAGATGACCAAGCGCAGGCTACTAAACGCCCAGGTGATCCAGCAGTCAGCTCACCAAAAGACACAGAAACAAAGATTGATTGTTGGAAGTGATGAGATAGCCGGCAATGTCCACAACTTCCATACTGTGTCATCTCGTATTTGATAAGCACCGATTCTAGGGGGAGATTTGGGGTGCATTTGGTAACAAGATGGAAGGATTTGGTTAAGTCCTGGACCAAGAAATGATTGAGCAGCAGAGGGCGCACAAAGCACTGCTCTCAAATTGGCAGAATGGTCCATCTGGGAAATTAAACGTGCAACTTTAAAATCGTATCCAGTTGGCATTGGATCAAATGAATTATAAGGCACCCGTGAATCAAGTCACCATGGCTGCGTCAAACACTACGGCATGAAGGGGATATTGCAGATGTTATGGAAACATGCAAAAAATTCATTCGGGTTAAACCGATTCCAATTCCGATGTCAGATATGATAATGATGAAAGGATCACATACCAAGATACAAATACCATAGAATCCCAATCTAACTCTTAAATGTCAGCCATTAAAGAAAAGGGAGTTTAGTAGCTACTGGTTACAGCCAATTCAAAAAGACTTACCACTAGAATTGCATCAGTAGTGCAAATTGGTATATCATGTAAATCCTTTTTGGGTTTATATTCAATGTTGTATGTAATGTCTGTTGAATGAATGACTAGTTATTAAAATAAATCAAACATAAATGAGGTCACAAGTAAATGTCTGCCTGTCGGTTTTGACTAATTTTCAGGGTGCAGAGGGGGGGGGGGGGGGGAGAAATCTACATGCTCATCCACCTGCTTCACGTTAATACATTATACGGTCTTTCTGGGGATCCATTTGGCCTCCCATAGGTACCAGGATCATACAAACGTGTAACACATGGCGGTCAATGCAAATTGGCACCCAAGGCGCGCTAACGCTCACGGCTTCCGTCACTACACAGTGCGACCTCCTCCTCATTTCCACGACAACTGTACCCTCCTCCCATTACCATGGGAACCGTTATTTTCCCCCACTCCCGTAATCCATTTCCCAGCCACTATAAGCATTGGACACGGTTCACACTCGGAGGCCTGCCGTTTGGGGGGTTGGTGATGTGTGTGTGTGTGGCTGCTCGGCTGTTCATGCAGCTCTACCCCAACATTGTGTGAACACAAGGGCGCGTGAATGCATCAAGAAACAATGCAATTGAATAAAACGCCGGAATATTGCTCTTTCGTTCTTTGTAGTGTAGAGTCAATTTTTTTGCAGAGGACAGAGAGGACAGAGGACAGAGAACAGAGGACAATATTTGTATGATATGTGTGTTTGTATACAAGGTGTATTATAATATTCATATAATTATATTTGAGCTTTTAATGATAATGCCATATGCTGTCCAGCAGATGTAGTCGTGGTTGATCTATTATAACAGGCTAGCCTTCACCTGGGAGGGAGACACATTGATTTGGAGGTCACAGTCTGTAGAATAAAGGCTGTGTGTGCACAGTTCCTGCAGCCACAGCAGAGCTCTGTGAGTTACAGCACACGTGTCACCCTGTCTGTCTATGTGGTGGTGGCTATAAAACAGGACATTTTATTTTGGTTTGGTTTCTCGAGGCTTTGAGAAAAATAAAAAAGATGTCCGATTTGGCTCCTCCCCTGTCAATGTAAAAGCTGAGCCCCACCCCCATCATGGCTGCTCCTCTTTGGGATGGAGAGAACGGAGAGAGAGGAGAAAGGGGAGAAACAAAGAAGAAAAGGGTTGGGAAATGATGTAGTGAAAGGGAGAGAGAGAGAGAGGGAGAGAGGGAGAGAGAGAGAGAGAGGGAGAGAGACAGAGAGAGTGAGACAGAGAGAGAGAGATGAATGGGTGCAAGGTATAATACAGGAATAGGAGATGAGCAGGAGATCGTAAAATGGATAATGAGAAGGCGAGAGTCTGGTGTCAGAGTAGACGGGTAGCAGAATGTAGATTATGACAAAAGAGTGGGGGGAAAAAGAGAACTCCCAAAGAAACAACAGTGATGCAAAAAATATTTATCTTTACCTGAGCTCTGGACCTCATTTAAGTAGCTGTCCTCTGCCACCACCTTGAGAAGGGAGAGAGGGAGGGAGGGGGTAGGGGCAAAGGGTTAGATAATGGCTGCTTTTCACACATATGACAGTAGATTGATCCTAACGTTAATATTGGCTCAGATCCTTTTAAGTCTAATAATGCAGCCCCAAGAACAATTTGGTTACGCCACTAATACCTTCAGTACTCTTACTAGAGACTCTGTCCAACTTACATAGTAACCAGTCTCAGCCCTCATCCATTTGGCAAAAAAAACAACGAACTGGAGTGTTTTATGAATAAAACAGCTAAGCTAGCAAAGAACATATAGGATATGTAATGTAAAATTGCATGTGACAGCTAAGACAGAACAGAACGCCGTGCTGCTTCAGAAATAAGGTCCGATGGTTACATGGTGAGACGGCAGACAAAAAAACACAATGACACACATAGCACAACACAACAATATGCCTTTTACTGCTTTCTACTGCAGTTCTTAGAAGGCTGTGAACTGCATCAATGAGCATATACACTGCTTACTTACTACTACACACACATACACACAGACACACACACACACACACACACACACACACACACACACGCACACACACACACACACACAGACACACACACACAGACAGACACACACATACATTTGGTGATGGATTTCTTCTGTGCATTTGTGTTTGGAGTGCTTAAATGTGTTTATGAGTCTGTGTGAATGCTCTTGTGGGTGTGTGTAAGTTCCTCAAATTGTCTTACACACACACACACACACAACGTTCCCAGGGGAATACTGCATAGCCTAATGGTATTACATGAGAGAGCAGGGAACCTGTGGTCCCTAACATGAGTGTTGATATCTCCATTTGTTTCAATCAATCCACTCCGTTACGCCACTAATCAAATGTGAGGCCACCGCAGCTGTGTCCAGTGACGGATCTGCCCAGTCAAAATGCAGGCAATACAAACCTAAACTAACCCTAACCCTAACCCGTTTAGGCACCCTACACCGTTGTGGCCTAAATATTGGAGGGTGATGGAACCAAATGGGACTTCCTTAGATCTACTTCCCTGAGGACAGAACTTTAGGAACAGAGACCTCTGGCATCGCCTCGGTGAGTGCATTATTCCATACGTTCTTGGCTTCATTTCAAACAACCTCACCCTAACTGACCTCCCTTCCTGTCGCCTACCATCATCCATGTTGTTCATTAGCCCCGCCATTTCTGCCTGTGTCAAATTGGATACATCTGTCCTAAAAGGATGTACAACAATCCGGCATGCCATTCAGTCATTGATCAGAGAGTCTACATAGTTCTCTTCTTCCTCCCTTCACCCGCCACCTACCCAAGCAGGTGGGCAGTGGTCTAGCAGCGCCATCATTCTGACAAGGACTGGGGTTGTAACTCTTTACTCCCACGTGTTATCAGTGACTCAGAGATAGATAGATGAATCATATCCTTATTCATATTAAAAAATACTTTGATGACAGAGGTGGCTTGGCGGATAAGACCACTAATCCAGTGACAAATGCACTTATGCTAAATGGCTTTGTATAAGATGTGATCTGTTAAATGGACGTTTTAAATCCTCTGAACAAGAGCAACGGAACATATGGAGCTTAACACGAGGAACATTACAGACCTCTTTCTTGGTTTTCAGTACAAGCATTGATATACACATAACTATTCCTAATCATCCAGCCAAACCAACAATGATGAAAAGTCACTTTCAAAGGGTGCTGTGGAACTGGGAAATGTGTTTCATGTGATTTGAGCTCACAGGCTAACACTTCTGTTTCTGTTCTTAAACTCTTGAGGTGGAAATCCCAGCCTTTTATACAAACTTTAATAGGGTAGCAAATATGAGAGCCATTAGAGTACAGATGATAATGACAACAACTCATGGCTATAGATGCTTTTCTTGTCAACGAGAGTGATAGGTTAACTTGATTACAACTATCTCCTCAACAATTAAAAGTGTATCCAAATATAATGTACAATGTAACTATATTGAATAGTGTTGGGATTTATTTTGTTTTAGCTTTGGTTGTTTTATTTTGCCTTGGCCTCAATGCCAGGTTTTCTGAGACAAATATTAGTCTTTGATTGAAACCAAAGCTTGAATAATGGATTAATCTGCAGTGTGTCATTTGCCCTATGCACTGCTGCGCCTTCCATTAAATAGTCTAATTAAAACATGTACCACATGATTCACTAATGAATCTTGAGCTCTTCTCAGGTTCAGCCTGACCCCCCCCCCCCCCACCACACACACACACACACACACACACACACACACACACACACACAACACACACACATAGACACACACACACACACACACCCATGCTGCCGACATAAGACTTCACATGAACCCCTGATTTATTAAACTATAACCTATTAAATATAGACCAATCCAATGGTTAATTGATACACCGTTTAAGACTGAGGGTTTAGAGGAATTCGGGGGGTGTGTGTGTGTGTGTGTGTGTGTGTATGTGTGTGTGTGTGTGTGTGCGCGCGTGTATGTGTGTGTGTGTGTGTGTGAGTGTGTGTGTGTGTGTGTGTGTGTGTGTGTGTGTGTGTGTGTGTGTGTGTGTGTGAGAGAGAGAGAGAGAGAGAGAGAGAGAGAGAGAGAGAGAGAGAGAGAGAGAGAGAGAGAGAGAGCGCTTGTGCGTGCGGATTTCATTCATTCATAATGCATTTCGATTTCACGACAATGCTTCAAAATAGCCCACATGTTTAAGGGCATTGATTAAAGCCATATTTTTCAATGTTTCATGGACTATTACAAAAGGTCAATTCTGTAGCCAACACATCCTTGAACACATCATCTCTCCTTCCAGATAACTCCTACACCTGTGACCAGTCTTTATTGCCCCAGTTGTCTGAGCGCGTGAGTGGAGATGACTTGATTGAATTTCTGCGACAAAGGGCAGTTACCCCTGATGCCCGCGGCGCCAGTGTTCATCCAAACGACACCGGGTACGACCGCGCGAGTGACCGACGCCCCTCCTTCATGATATCCCGGCGTGGGGGGAAAGTGAGTGAAGCCATTACTGTGTGGACGTAAAGGTAGGGGGACTCGGCCAGGGCTATCGTATCACACCAAAACTCAGTACAGTACACTTAGTGTAGAATATCTAAGAGGAATTATAGGCTATTACCGCGAGACTCGTGCGTTTCCATGGGGGGAAATAAATCATTTCGCGTTTTTGTTCCACTTTATAGCCAATGTCAGTATTTATTTTAGGATAAACCAATATAATTTCTCGGCCTATAGTGATAACACATCGCAAAATCCACAACATTCCTTTTCTTAACTCACGGCCCTAATTGAATTAGCCTTAACAATAATTCAATTCTATTGAAAAATGTGAGGTATACTTTGATTCCAGTCTTGCACGAGCAAAAATACACAAAACATTGTAGCCTAATCAACACCCTCCTCGTTATTAAACCGAGCTCCAGCGGTAAGTCATCATCAGCATCATCAGCACCATTCTCATCATTAAGATACAGAGCCGACATACCTCCGGTATCACGCGCAGACAGAGGCACGCTATTCCAATCAATCGCAACATTTCCTCGCAGGTTAAAGCCATCCTTCGCGGTGCATTCTTGTCATAGCTCAACCACCAGCCGCTTCGCTCGCATCTCTGTCACAAACTCCCCGCGAGGTGAGTCGTTATTCGGAAACTGCCGACGTAAATATTGGAACGCGTTTTTGTTTTTTCTTTTTTACGCGTGGAGTATACAGGGTGCGGCACTAAACGCTCCAACAACGCCGCACGGGATACGCGCGCACAATCCCCCCACCCCCTCTCTTTCTCTCTCTCTCTAAAATGAAGGGGTGCACTGGGTCATATTTATATTTATTTGCGCTACCTTACTTCACTTTCTAAAAGAGTTGAATTCAACTTCATTGGGAAATGTGTGTAAGAAAATCTGTCGATGATGCACATGGCGACCTATTCGAATATTAAATAGCCTCTGAATTCTTGCTTCTCTTCAAAGGAAGAGTATGTTCGGATATCTTTGATTATAACACATATATGTTTAAACTTGACTGTTGTTATGCCCAACATTCCTGAATACTTAACTGTTTGCCATAGCCTACTAGAGAGATGTGTGAAAAAGTTATATATTAGGGAGCTGAAATTGGAGATAAAAAATGAATGTGACCCATACCCCGGGACAAAAATATCCCATAAACGTTCTGAATGCAACCCCTATTCATATAATATCAATCAAAAATTCTAATCAATCATGGAATCAATACAGCTAAGAGCTTAGAGCTTTGCCAACTGGCGGGAGATTTTTACTTTACTCAGCTGTTCTTCGGCTCTGCAAAACAGCAGGGGGGGGGGGGGGGGAGAGAGAGAGAGAGAGAGAGAGAGAGAGAGAGAGAGAGAGATGGAAGGAGAGATGTGGGGAGAGGGATTGAGAGAGAGAGGGAGGGAAAAAGAGAGGGAGAAGGGATGAGAGGGAAACAGAGAGAAGGAGAGATAGATGGACGCAATCAACCCAACATTTCGGCCCCTAATTCATCTGAAAGTCTGCGATCAAGTCCACGAAAAAGCAATTCCATGTTCCCATTTCTCATCCACATTACACTCAACACATCCAGAGAAACAAGCACCTTCTCCCCTCCTGCAGTGCAAGAAGCTCCGTGGCATATGTGCTGTGATCCATCCAAACATCCATCCATCGGCGAGTCCTTCATTTGCCCAGACATATATATAGCTATATAGGTGTGTATATAGATGTGTATATATATATATATATATATACGTTATATTAAGGTATATATTATCTATTTAATATATTTATTTAGCAGACGCTTGTATCCAAAGCGACTTACAGTGAATTCAGGTGCAGATCATGAAATAGCTTAAGGATGCCTATAGTCACTAAACTATCCTACACCCCTTCTATACATATTTATTCAAATATATTCAAATATGTTAAATATATGAATGCCTTATAATAATGTAGAATATTACCGTTACATCTTACAATCATAATCATACATATATCTTCTATGTAGGAAATCATTTGAAGCTTGAATTATTGTTTGGCTTGTTTAGGCTTTTTCCCTGTTGGACGTCTGTGGGTCTCACCTCCCTCTCGTTGTGACGAAGGTGGAAACTGAACATGAGTTCAGTTTGCTGCTAAACTTGGAATTATGCACACTGCAGATTTCACTAAATAAATAAATAAATAAATAAAGGTCCATGTGCCCCAGTGTTTCTTCTATTCCCCCGAAGCTCATACAGATTAGCTAAACTCATCGACTTCACAGACTTTGTTTTATCCACGGGCCCGCGGGTGGGGGTGGCAGTTCTGTGTGTGCATTTGTGTGTGTGTGCACCCTAGTGTGTGTGTGTGTGTTTGTGTGTGTCTACGCTAGTGTGTGTTTGTGTGTGTGTGTGTGTGTGTGTTTGTGGGTGGGTGTGTGTGTGTGTGTGTGCACGCGTATGTGTGTGGGTGCGGGTGTATATGTGTGTGTATGTGTGTGTCTTGGGTCTTGGATAGGGGGGATTATTTGTAAAATCAAGCGCAAAAAAACATTCCCTGGTTCCCCCTGCCAATGAAGTCTTTGATGTCTTTCACACTTCTTATCTTGCAGCCAAATCCTATTTCTAATTTTCCTCAGTCTTAATACCTTCTTGATTCCGTCTTGATTCTCTCTCTCTCTCTCTCTCTCTCTCTCTCTCTCTCTCTCTCTCTCTCTCTCTCTCTCCCTGTTTTTCTCTCTCTCGATCTCTTTCTTTTACAACCTTATTTTTTATTGTATTGTATTCTAATCTATTCCTTCCTTTTTGCCTCATTTAGTTTGATTCTTTCTGTCATTCTTTCTTTGATTCTTTGATTAATTAATTATTTCTTTCATTAAATAATTCTTTGTTTCTCTCCCTCTTTTTTCTCCCTCTCTTTCTTTCTCTCTGTCCTTCTTGTACAGAATCCAGAATGTCCTCCAGAATGTGAGGTGATGAGGTGAGATCTTACATTACTCTGGGAATGCTACATATCCTCTTATCCATCTGGGCACACACACACACACACACACACACACACACACTCACGCACACACACAGACACGCATGTAAAAACGCACGTGAAACTCACACATCACAACATATGGAGCGCGTGTGCACGCTTGCCTCTACCCATCTCTTTGTCCTCCGTGTCTATGCGGTCTGTCCGTGATGCTGCATGGGAGTTGGCATTACACTGCTTTTTACACAACCCCTGGTTGTCATGGCAACACAGGGGTTGTAAATGTGTCCGTCAAGCAAGCGTGTTTCCACCCTGCACTGTTTAGGTAAGGAGATCTGAACAAAGGGAAATGCTTGCTTGCAAACCTGGTCAAGAAAATGGTCCATAACCAATTTATATCTTTATATTCATTTTCCAAATGGAAAAGCAATGCTCATGCTGGGATGTGTTGGCTGTCAAGATTGTTGGCAAAGGAGCTTTGAAGATTATTGGCAAACAGTGACTCATGAGTGCTTACTGTTAATGCACACACACACACACACACACACACACACACACACACACACACACACACACACACACACACACACACACACACACACACACACACACACACACACACACACACACACACACACACACACACACACATGCTGTGCTAAATCAGATGGATTCCTTTTGTGCATTTATGTTCGGAGTTCTTATGCGTGAGTTTTTTCGAGCCTCTGCTCGAGTGGGTGTGTATGTGTGGGGTAAGTTCCTTAAATTGCCTTGTTTTTGAGACCGCCCGCCTGCTCCGCCAACCCAACCAGCCAACCAGCATTGAGAACGTCGCTTCCCCCTGGCAAAGGGAGTTGGTATGGAAACGGATCAGCGAGCCTCCAAATCTCTCTTTTATTGACTCATTAGGTTTGCTATCCGATAATGCTTTTGCTTCCCTGCGTGGCACATATCTGAATAGGCTGGCCAACACGGTAGGACAATCATCCTACCCATCATATCTACCTCTCTCTGTCTCTCTATCTCTCTCTCATCCTACTCTCAATCATATCCTCGCTCTCCCCCTCTCCCCCTCTCTCTCTATCTCTCTCTGTCTCCCCCTTTTCCCCCCCTCTCACCCTCTTCCCCCCCCCCCCGTACACAATTCAATTTCCTGCTCCTTCTCTATCTGACTTTCCTTTGCGTTTTAGCTAGCGCTGCAGAACCCCACGTGGCGTGCCCCTTGACAAAGACTCGACAGCCACGGGGAAAATATGGCGCTGTTTTATTTGAGATACATGTTTAATCGTTACCGCAGACTGAGAGGTACAGACCCGGGTGTATGGGGTGGATTCATGGTGCAGGGACTCTTCCTCATCCAAATCCCCTTCCTTGGTTTCTTTTTTCTTTCATTAATTGCCTTCCTGAGTATTTAAAGTCAGGAAGTTTAATCAAACCGTCCATTGCATTTAGCTCCCTTTAACATTGTCATTTGAATTAAAAGCTTATACAAATACATCTGGCATGAGTTTGTAGTCTGTGACTTCAACTGTTCAGATGCATGTTTTACATCCTCGATGTAATAAAAGAACAATTATCTAAAAGGGCCACATGACAAACAAAGGTAAGATGGTCTTCCTATCAGTACTTTTTCAAGGCCCTTGATCACAGCTCTCTCTCTCTCGCTCTCTCTCTCTACCTCTCTCTCTCTGAAAAATATGTTCTCTGCAGAGAGGACTCTACCCGTCTCCTCCTATTTTTCCAAAACTGCCACGAACTACCTGCCAGACAGACTTAGGAGAGCCTCTGAGAGACGAAGGGAGATGGGAGGAGAACAGGGAGCAGTACAAATACACAGTACACAGTACAAAGCATTTTTTTTTGAGGAAGCTGTTGTGCATGAATGTGCAAATTGGGTTGTGAATATTTCAGCTGGACTTTAAGCACTTAACAGTATTTCCCTGAGCCAGTGCTATGTCCCTTTAACGACATCATGTCATCTCTAACTGCTTCTTTAAAACTGTTTTTAAGAGGCGCCATCCCAGGGCACACACAGCAGTAATAAAGCATCGGGCTGCAGCGAGCTGCTGAGATTGTGTGTGTGCCTGTGTTTGTGTGTGTGCGTGCATGTGGACATGTGTGTGAGTATATGTGCACGTATGTTCCACTTGTGTGTGTGTGTGCATGTGTGTGCATGCGTGTGTGCACGTGTGAGTGTGTGCCATAACATTCCACAACTATAACTCTAGTTGTCTATGAATCTATGATTTATGAATGTCCTGAAATGCTGAAGTGTAGGGTACTACTAATTGTGAAATCGCATACAAAAAATGCCTAAAAAAACGTAGAATTTCATCATCAAAGAGTGACGCACCACAGGAAATGAACCCAGCATCTGCCCTCATTTAGCTAGGGCTAGCCTTACTGACAGAACCTAGACAGAGAGAGAGAGAGAGCGAGAGAGAGAGAGAGAGAGAGAGAGAGAGAGAGAGAGAGAGAGAGAGAGAGAGAGAGAGAGAGGCAGAGAGAGAGAGGCAGAGAGAGAGAGAAAGAGAGAGAGAGGCAGAGACACGGAAAGAGGAAAGAGGAAAGAGAGAGAGAGGCAGAGGCAGTGATAGAGAGAGAGAGAGAACGAGAGAGAATGAGAGAGAGAGTGAACGAGAGAGGGAATGAGAGATGGAGAGAATGAGAGAGGTTGGGATGCTGTAGCCGTTATCCTGTGGGACAACGGCAGGAGATAATTTATCTCCTGCTTCCCGCCGCCACTGGCCCAAATGTTGTGCAGCGATAGCATCCGGGATGTGTTGTGTTGGCGGCTGTGGACAGGCCTGGCTCGGTTTTTTCTTCTTTTCAGTATCTGGAGCAGGTCCCTGCATGCTCCATGAAAGGACAGACGTGAATGAGCAAATTGATCAAAGTTCAAAGTCAATTATGTGAAATAGTTGCACGGCCCAAGGACAATAGATTCCCTTTCATTTACGTCGGTGAGGCTTTGATTTAGCCTGTTTCTGTTTTTCAAGATAGCAAACGCATGTAATCAATTAACACTGATGTATGGTCAATTAGCACATATGTATGGTTAATTAGCACTTATGTTATCTGCTCATTGATGACATAATGACCAAAATAACCGCTGTAATTCACAAAAGTGTCTGCTAAATAACGAAACATTATATATACAGTACATATATGATCTATGACCACGTGGTGGTTGATCGTGTATTGGGGGAAAGCCATATCCAGATCTCAAGATTTTTCATTGATCCAATAAGATTAGATAGGTGCTTAATTCATCCCTGGGGATAATAAATTGTAACAGCAACAACCATCAAAAACAGAATTTATTTCTAGGGCTTGCCAAGCAGTACTACTAACAGCAGAGTCCAGTTGAGGTTCCTCTGTTGTCAGCAAGAACATTAATGAAGACGACAATTATTATTTTTACAGTCCCTCAATATATAAAAGTTATTTTGCTGCTATAGTTTGTATATGGGGTTCACTGAAAATATAATGATATTGTAATGAAATTAGTCATTTCCATGTGCGTTACACTTTTGTAATGTGTATGTGGTCAAAGACTTGTATCTGTGTTGTAATTGGCATATTAATATTATTCAGATGTTAACGGCCATGGTCTTTAACCTACTATGCACATCCTATTATTAGTGAAAAATATAATAATAATAATATACAATTATTGAAATTTCTCTTGCCGAATTGAGTGTTCCTGTTATGTATATAGTTTCCTTTAGGTTCTTCGATGTAAATGTGCAGAAGCGGTTCTGCTCTGAAACAATATTTGAAGAAATAGCGCCATCCTGTGGTCAAGTGGGGTTTTCATTCCTACATCAATTTATCTACACTTCTATCCGTCTACGACCCATCCAACGGTCCAACCATAATGCATCAACCTATATATATATATATCCATATTATGTACTTCCTCCTGGTCAGTTACCTAGGAGGCTATTGCATAGGCCTACTGTCCATGTTTGTAATACATACGGTCCACATACATCTTTCTGTTAACCTTTAAACAATGTCTGAGACAAATATATAAGATTCATAATCATCTTACAGCACAAAAAAGCACTTAACCTGCACGAGGAAGTTTTACTTGTATGTACATACAATATATACTGCTCAAAAAAATAAAGGGAACACTTAAACAACACAATGTAACTCCAAGTGTTCCCTTTATTTTTTTGAGCAGTATATTAACCTATTATTGTGCTGTATGATGGGAATATTACTTCTCAATATAACCCATTGAATTTATCAGTAGACTGAGAGCAATGAGTCGATTTTAAAAACATAAAAGGATTTAACATAAAATATTTTTAAACATAAATTGTTGTTTTCTTAAAAGTCGCTCTAATCAAAAATATAAACCAATTATATGTGGGTAATTGGCAAGGCTATCAAGTTCGATGGGCGGGGTGAGGGCATTGCACGAGCCCACTAGATGGAGAGCAGTCTGATCTACGTTCGCGAGACGCAACTTCTCGTGCGTGCGTACGTGTTGTCAAATGATGAACCAATCAGAGAATACGGTGGCTGCTGCCCGGGTTTCAGTTGCACTCCGCAAGCCAGGGACATCGCCGATTAGTAGAGCGCATGCCGGCTGAGTGCTGAGGGCTCCTCCTGGATTGGGCTGATACCGGGCTGGAAGGGCAAACATTTCAGTTTTCGTTTTGTTGGTCGTCTTCTCACACCAAATATATTTAAAATCAAACGACGCCGTAGCTGCGTGTGTGCATTCAGGATGCTGACCGATTTGATTGTGGAGGAAGAATTCGAAATCAAGGAAGAGGAACCCTGGTATGACAAGCGAGACCTTGAACACGGTACCATTTCCTTTTGTTCTTTCTTCGTTGCAAATGCACTTGTCTCAATGATATCAGTAAATAATTGCATTTGATGCAGTTTTGCACAACACCCAACGCAGTACGGTCATTAGAAGTGCAGGTGTCAGGACGTAGGCTACCGTATGCGGCAGAATACAAACGTTTTTTGAATGCCTGCTGTGTTTTGTAATGCACATTTTAAGGAAAGTGCATTTTCCTACATAACGGGCATTTGGTGTGTGTTTGTTCGTCATTTACAGCTGAATTGCTAGGAACAGAGAGCTTGTATAAATTACACTCTGAGGAAAATACAGAGTCCTAGATCTTGCTTTGCATCGAGCTTTCCAATCAGCAAGACGTGGTTATTTGCTGGTCGATGAGACTCTATCATGTTTTAACGGTGTCTCCCCTTGGCAGATCTGCACCTGGCAGCAGAGCTGGGGAAAACTCTTCTGGATCGCAACAAGGAGCTGGAGCAGGGCCTCCAGCAGATGTACTCCACCAACCAAGAACAACTACAGGAGATAGAGGTATAGCTTCACCCTGCTGCAAACTCTCTTAGCTTAACCGTCCACAAGGAAAACAACAAGCCACATTGTACTTCATTATGAAAATAATACTGGATGTCATAACTGAGGCTGACCAAGGCTGTAATTCATTAAGAAAATAGTGTTTGGGCACATTTTTGATGAATGATCTGTTGAACGCATATTTTCAAAAATATAAACTAAAATATAAAAAATAAAGACGAATGCAAGCTACTATGTTGTTGTGTTCAGCCATGGCTGGTACTAGTCCTAATAGTAACGTTACCCGTCCCTGGGGAAGTGTTTAGTCAATCTTAGCAGGGTTCCTGGTGCCGTGACCCTTTCCTCACACGCCTATCACTGTAGTGTTCCTGTAACACTGTAGTAGAGTGAATATCAAGCAAAAACAATCGTTATTGTAAGGTCTTCAGTTGGCTATATTTGGTTAGCCATATTCGGTTTTAAGTTCTATGCGTTTTATGTCCTCCTCAGCTGATAAGATCAAATGTACCTGTGAGAGGGCGAAAGGTGGGAAAAGAGTGTTAATGCATTGTTCGTGCAGTGACATTGGGTCCTAGTCCACGTGTCCCCTCTGTGGTTGGCTACGGTCTGGTCTAATCTAATCTTGGAGCATCTGCTATCCAAATTATTATATAATATGACAAATATTGAGCTTCCGTACCTTAGGATAATCGTATTGCTGTTGACATCACTCTATATTCGCAGCACTTGTTTTTTGTACTGCTTATCATTTTATGGTGATCTTTGACCCATTAATAGTTATGTGTGTAACCGTTTGTAAGTAGATGTGGAAGAGCAAAGGTTTTGCATGGCATTTGAATGCCAGAATATGATCATGCCCTCATTTCATTATGATGCGAGACATGTTTCATCTTGAGAGTTTTGTGATCCATGTGTGTTTCCTTCGTTCTACATGTACAGGATAAACAAGGAAAACTTTCTTTTTGTATCATCAGTAGTAAAATGATCAACTACGTTTAAGGATCAAAGTTATTTTCCACTTTCATGGAGGTGTTTGGTAGTTCTCACAAAATATGTTATTTTGCCCCCGGTTGTCTTCTTCTCTTTATGTATATCCTCCGATATGCACGTCCTCTCCATTCTCTGCTAACTCTCTCACCCCTCTCTCTCCCTTCATCTCCCCAGTACCTGACCAAGCAGGTGGAGGTCCTCCGGCAGGTGAACGAGCAGCACGCCAAGGTGTACGAGCAGCTGGATGCGTCCTCCAGGGATCTGGAGCAGACCAACCACCGGCTGGGCCTGGACAACCGTAGCTCCCAGCAGAAGATCCAGAGGTGAGGAGGAAGGGAGGACATGGCGGTCGGTCGCTGGGATGGGTCATCTCGGGCTGAAACGACTCTCCTGCTGCGCTACTGCACATGCACGCGTCAGGGATTATTTTGGATGGGTTTCATGCTAGGGGGACTGGGGTGCATTATGGAGTCACAATTGAACAGTTTGTTTGGGATTTAGTGGGGTGGCAGAAAAGGTATTCTGCTATTTCAACTAAATGTTTTTTTAGTCTTATGCAATTTAAAGTCAATCAAGATTGGCAGTGTTGAGGGAGGTCATTTGAAATCCAATATAATATATAATAGAGGCGTAAGAGTCACGGAAGAGTTGAATGTTGAGGGAACCTCAACATTCTGTGCAAAACATCGATCTAAAAGGGCTGAAGACCTGGACCTTTTCAGACCGGAACTTGGACCTTTTTACTAGATGAAAAAAGGAACCAAACGAGTGCCAGGCTGTTGGGGAGGACTCACTCTCTCTCCCTCTCCTTCTCCCTCCCTCCCTGGGCAGACTGACGGAGATGGTGGAGGGGCTGCAGAGCCAGGTGGAGGAGCTGCAGCGTGAGCTGCAGCGTGAGCTGGAGGACGTGAAGACCAGCCCCCCCCAGCGGACCACGACCCCCGGAGACACGCGCAGCACCCACAGCGTGGCCTGCCTGCAAGAGCTGCAGAGCACCCTCAGGTGAGACCGATGCCTCACTCCAGAAGAGTGAGGTGTAGAAGGGCTCTGCCGGGTCACAGTTATTATTGTAAGGTCTTCAGTTGGGTTAGGGTCTAACCCTAACCCTTACACCAGTCAGTCAATGTTGACTTAACGATTATTTAATTAATCAACAGGAAATGACTTGAATCTCATTTTATTTAATTCATCCCTTGAGATAATTTATCAGGTACAAATGCAAAACATTTGCTGCTTAATGCCTCAGAAATTCAAATATTTGATTCATGGATCGGTTAAAAATGTATACTTAGATTTTCGTGGTTGCACATTTATAACATCGCTTTGGACTCTGGAAACTTGTGATGGGCATTTGCTATGGGAGTAGGACATTTTAAAGACCTCCCTCCCCTAAGTCTGTGACCCATGATCTTAACTTCCAATCCTCCTTGGCATAAGCCCTACTCTAGATAAACTAATCCTAATACTTTCTTGGCATTTGACACGTCTTACCCACAGTGGGCCTGTACTTCCAGGTCACTCCATGTAAACCAGTTAGGACATAGGTGGTCTCAGCCTCTTCCGTTCATTTGCCCTACGCCACCATGTGACTCGTCCTGAACGGCTGATACACGGAGCACGTTAAGCCGTGTGGTGTCTTGAAGAATCTCAAGACACAATTCTCGGTGGCTGTCAGCAGTGTCACTTACTGCAATGTAGATGTAGCTCTGGCGAGTGAATGGGGTTTTCTTTTATTTACATTCATGGGTTTATTCAGTCCGACGGTATAGCTTATTTCCTTCATAGATCGCTGAGCAATTATTGTAAATTGCATTTGTTTCACCACTGGTCTGTCTTTCTAGAAGCACTGTTCCCGGCGTACGGTCCGTGATTGGTCGTGTTTGCATGCCAATCCAGACCTTTTCCTGACAAGTAGGCGGTTCTTGGCCCAGTTAATCAACGCTGTCTCCCAGACTTTCCATACGGAAAGGTTGGCTCTGCAAGACTAGGGAAGGGGTTCCCAAACTTTTTCATGCCATGACCCTATGTGCAGGCCCAGGACCCACCAAATATTTTGCGCAAATAAAATAAGCAATGCATTTTCTTTACCATGTCAACAGTGCAATCATTAACATTTTGCTATGTATTTAGTTCAGCAATACAGTATTCCCCTTTTCAGTCTTCAAACATACTAATGCGAAACAAGGCGTGTATAATTTTGAGAAATTATGTCAAACCATTTGGTCATCCCACCGTGATCCACTTGGTCCCCTTCATAAGGGTTATGGAACCACTTTTATGTCCTTATTTAGGTCTGAGAGGAAGTCTCACAGGCAAACACAACATGCATATGGCACGACTACCCTATTGACCTCAGGCTGAAGAGCTGTAGGCTAGTGCTATGCCCTTGATATGGCAGAAACTCTCGGGTCATAGTCCAGTGTTGTTGGGTAGAGGGGAAGGGAGCAGCTGAGTGTGCCTCTACAATCTATTTCCCTTCCCGTGTGATCTCGGCCTATCGATCGGTCACTGGTATGCTAATATTCTCAGGCCCCCCCGGCTGGTAAACTCGGTTCTTGTTTAGAGAGACGGCTACATTGCCGCTGGCAATCTGCCATGCATTTCATCCCCTTATCTTGTTAGTCATCCCTGTGCACTCCTCCCTTGTCTGTTTTTTATAATTTGAATTTACTTTAATCTCCTAGATAATGGATAGCCATTACATGTATTATGTATTACTATGGTTGCATCATCCTGAATACAATTCTTCATAATCATTCACTTTATTCATGTGGCACCTTTGGAAACACTGTTGCTTCGACAGAAAAGCCTCAGTACGCAGGATTGTAATTAAAAAGAATTGCATGTCATCCAATGCAGAAGGATAATAACACGTTTGTCTTAATGTCTTTCACAGCTGAAAGGAGGGTAAATGGTAGAAGTAACACCACGACTGTGTCTGAGGCACATTTCCTCAGTAACAGCCGGTTCGTCCCTCGCAGGTACCGTGACCACAACGCATCGTCAGACGACCTCCTCGCTGCGTCGTCCAAGCTGGAGTGGTGTGAGGAGGAGCAAGCGTCGCTGCGCCGCTCTCTCCGGGCCCTCCAGACTCAGCTGGCCAATGAGAGGGCTGGCAGGGAGGAGGCAGAGCGCGAGGCTGACGTGCTGGCCAATGAGAACGCAGCACTGGAGCGGCAGCTGGACGTGATGGAGGGGTGCCGGGTCGGTAGAATTTTGAGGCTCAGACGTGTTGGTGTTTTAGTCATTCCTGGTGCTTTTTTTTAAATGGTAGTGATAGTACCCAAAGTGGTGGTTTCCCAGCTGAAAGGTACTCTGTTTAATTCCCCCAATTTCTGGAACCTACCTAACCCCTACCGGTTTCTTACTGACGTGTCTATGAATTCACGTTAAATCACTTTGGACCAAAGCGCCCATGTGCTTCCATGACCCGTGAACGTGTTTCCCCTGCAGGCCCAGTTAGCCGAGGTGGAGTGCGAGGCGGCGGAGCTGCGGCAGCTCTGGCGTACGGAGCACTCGGCCAGATCCACCGGGCGTGGGATGGGCCACGCCCACACGGCCCCGCCCACGGCGCTGTTCCTCAACCACGAGGATGAGGAAGCTGATGATGACGACGATGAGGAGGATCTCGCAGCGGGGGGCGGCGCGCCCCAGAGATTGCCCCCCTGCGCTTCCACCGAGCGCGCGTGTGCGCGGCGCTCCGAGGCGGTGAAGTACCGCGGCATCTCGCTGCTCAACGAGGTGGACGCGCAGTACAGCGCCCTGCAGGTGAAGTACGAGGAGCTGCTGCAGCGCTGCGGGCCCTCGCCCCGGAGCCCGAACGAGGAGGGCCACAGCCACAAGGCCATCCAGACCGCCACGGCCGCCGCCACCAATCGCCACACCGCGGCCGCCTGCACGGACATGGCGGACGATGTCCAGCAGCCGGAGTACAAGGCTCTCTTCCAGGAGATCTTCAAGTGCATTCAGAGAACCAAAGAGGACCTGAGTGAGACCAGGGGAAGTTCCACGCCCTGCTGCTGATCAGCTTTTACATGATTGCTTCAAAAAAGTATATAAAAAATAAAAGCGTTGTGTACAGCCTGCGCTGAAATACTTTACCACACGGGGAGGTTACTATTTATTGTTATTGACGTATGCCAGTCACGCGCTGGAATCCACTGTAAGGTGAACGCAAAAAACCAAACGTCTGAAGAGCTTAGAAGTTGAATGAAGAGTGATGCAGGAAAACCAAGACGGCAACACCAGCTTAAATTAGGGATATGTCTTGTGTTTTTTGCACAGAAACACCAGTGCCTAACGTCTTCTTGATCTAACAATCACTCTACCTCAGCCAATAAGCACTATTTGACGAACAGCCAATAAGCTCCTTGGGACATTGTGTAGAGAAAAAAAACTCAGTCACTGAACTGTATCTTATAATTCTTGCTTCTTTGACTTACTGTGATGCTAAACATTTGACGTCAATGGTGGCTGACTTTGTGGTGTACCTTTTGGCCACAACTGAACACATCTGTACACATTTGTCAGATGTATCAAATACCGTCTGAATGTTTTTAATATTACCAGAACGGAATTACAGGGGATTTATGGTGCTCTAATGACTACGTAAATTGTACTTGTCGAGTCTTCCCGAAAGTGTTTATATTTGTTCATAGGATAAGCTCTATCGACTGGATAATAGTGCACTAGGTGGAGCTTCTAAGGAATTAAATGTATAATCGTATGTACTTAATGTAATGTCACTGGTCAACCACATATCAATTTATTATGCAGGCAACTTAATTGTCGAGTTAAATCGCTTCTATGTGGCCTGTTAAACCTGCTTGCCGTAATTGTAATGCTGTAATATAGTGTGCACATATCTTCTAGACTTGTACTTTAAAATCACCGTGAGATGCACTTTAGAATTGCACTGGGGATTGTCCCTTCTACCAATGCTTTATCATGGGATTCCTATTGAAGTCATATCATGGACCTATTTCAACAGCAATCATGTTTAAGAATACAATTAGTGAATGTTTCATAACCTTGTCTGCTATTGCTGAGAAGAGTATAGAAAAGTGTTTCCTGTAGGTCTATGTATGAATGAACTTGAAGATGATGCTTGGAAATCAATAAACTGCTCAATTCTCATTTTAGAATTGCACATGAAAAACGAATGACCTCATTGAATTCCTTTCTGGTAGAAGTTATGGACACAAACTAAATTGTGCTTTTTGAATTATTGACCCAAGGACACCAATGCTTGCTACAAATATACTATTTGCTCAAATAATCCATAAATCACATGACATTGCACTAGCAACGACTGTTGTGCCTTCACTGGTTTGCTTTTAGGGTTTGGTTACTGAACTCCTGGAGAGACTTAAGTACATTGGCATATTGTTTCAAGCTATAATTTGCTTATTCACCATTCACCCTTTATTTCTCAGCCAAGAATAATAATACAAAATTAACAAAGTCCATGTAGGAACACAATGGCTGTGGCTGAACTGACATCTGAATATGCAAAACAATTATGAGCTTACTGCAAGTTTCATTAGGATTAACTTGTCGTGGATGTGTTCGAATGTCTTCCAGATTCTCACTCAAAAAATTAAAGTGACAAAAATAAGTAACTTAGTCCCTCTGCTAGTCATTACTTGCAGAGTACATAGGAACTTCACCCAGGACAGCAGCACATAACTGAAACACAAATGTATTTCAACACTCCCCATTAACTTATCTGCATTATCTCAGCTGTTGGACCTGCATATGTAATTACAATAATTTAAATTATTAATTACAATAAATCACATCACAGGTTTAACACTTAAAATGATGACTAATTCAATGTTTTTCTTTGACAAGTTAACCCAAACTCAATTCACAAACAAAGAAATATAACTTCTTGATTGGTCCATCAACTTGTTGTACTCATTTAGTGATGTATACTGAACACATACTGAACATGATGCAGTATATGGAGGGCTACATTTAATGTAACAGTTACAGGGGCGTGAACATGAGCAGCAAGTAGTTGGTTATCAGTCAGTTTATTACATAATTGAGCATTGGAGGACTTTGACACACTTCTGAGGCAAGCCGAGTCTTGTGGCATCTTCTGTTCAACCGTCTCCGTGGCAAACTGAACACCCTGAAAGCAAGACTTACTTTCCAGTGGTTGCCCCAATGTGAGCTTGGCACGATCGCAAACACATTTTGTATCTTTCAAATATGGCAATTTTTACTATTGTTGCCATGAACTTCACTGTGTTTTTAAGTTTGTCTAGAGGTGAAAGGGAAGAGAAAAGAGGAAACCAAACCGTTCTTGTTTATGCCAAACTCAAGGCATCACTAAGTGATTTTTGGGAAAACTAGCAGAATGAGTGATAAAGATTTGCAAAGGCCACTCGGCAGGAGAAAAATCGAACATACCACGCACTCTGAATTGTCAAATCGTTCAACTAAAATCAGTCCTGCTCCAATAAACAGTCTGTAACTGAATGCTTCTCTTTATAAGCCACACACACACACACACACACACACACACACACACACACACACACACACACACACACACACCCCCCCCCCCCCCCCCCCCCCCCCCCCCCCCCCCCCCCCCCCCCCCCCCCCCCCCCCCCCCCCCCCCCCCCCCCCCCCCCCCCCCCCCCCCCCCCCCCCCCCCCCCCCCCAAAATCAGAACTCAGCATTAAGACCTGTCGCGGGTAAAGGCCAATCAGCGAAGTGCTCTGTGTCCATGTCCCCTCCAGCCCCTTTTATCATACCCCAAACTTGGATCTCTAGAGGGGGGAGCGTTTGTGACCGCCTCTCGTTCCATGACTGCCTTCCGACACGAAGACGAGCTCCAGAGGGATGGGGGTGTGGTGGTGGTGGGGAGGGGGGGGGGCAAGGTGACCTGGTGGGGGGGCAGGTCCTCTTAGTGTCAGGACTGTGTTGTTCCTTTGAGGTACCACCACCCGCCGAGGCTCCCACAGCATTCCTGCCACAAGCACAAGAACCAGAGCGGGGAGGGTTAGCACAGGCAGCTCCAGCAACAACAACAACCCCACTAAAAAGGCACGGCGAGGCGAGTGCCTACACAATCGGAAATCTTATCTGGGATCTGTCCAGTTCCTTTGAGACAAGAATGGACATGCGTCGGGTAACAGGATGGTTTCACAAAAAACACAAATAACGAAGCAGATGGAAATGTTGAAGCAAGGGGAGCACAAGTCATTTAGAAGGAGAAGTAAAGAAGATGATATATTTAGATATTCTCTTTAAAACATGTCCATGCAACACGACCTCAATAATACCAAGAGAGCGGTTCCCATCCTCTTTGGGATTACATTTGACTTGACAAATCGTGACATGTCATTTAATCGGTGAAATCAGGAAGACTCTTAAAAGGGGCTCACTTTGAGCAGTCGGTCGAGGTCGGCCTTGACGAGGTCGTCTCCAAACTCCTGCACCAGGCGGGCCTGAATCGCCTTCCTCCTCACGCGGTAGTTGGACGAGAACACCTCATACAACAGCCGCCGGTGCTGCGGAGAGGGAGGGGAAAACAAACGCACCCCCAGAAATGATCACGTGTACCCGGTTGAGTGAGGGGGGGAATCGAAACAAACAAACAAAACTATCATTTAATAATTCTGCTTTAGAGTACACTTCAGGGGGTTTACCTTGTCCAACGCCTCTCCCGTCTCCCACACACCAAACACCTTCTGTTCGTCAGCGGCCGCTGTGCTCTGGGGGGGGAACTAGAAAACAGGGGGGGGAAATATTTATTTATATGCGTGTATAATCAAGCCTCATGAATTAAGCATAACCAGACTGCAATCATTTTGATCAATATTGTCTTTTGAGGAGTGGTTGAGTGTTGACGGACATTGAAGTACTTTTAATCCGCCACAGTCCTCTTTCAACGCCATTACATAACAGCGATTCGTCCAGGACTAAAGAGACACGTTTGATCTACTGGTCTGCAAGCCAACAAGAGGAGCAACACAAACACGGCGATGCCCGCTGCTGTACGTTGCTTACAGAGGACCAAAATGATCATCGTGTGCCCTCTGTATAAAAGCATTATCCCGACTCGAAACTGAAGCATGACCATGAGCTATACATCACCAGATAAGACGAGGGTAGGGAACCTGATCCCAGATCTGCCCTCGCCTTTCCTCCAACGCTGAGATGATGCCCTCGCCGAGCGGTAATAGGCTTTAGCTTGTGGGATAATTTATCTGTTGCGCAACAAGGCTGGCCTCTCCAGCTTCCCAAGCTGTCTTATTTAACGCTCTAACCTCCAGAGTACAGGGGGGGAACAAGACCCAAGACCAGACTCTGGTCTCCTGGTAGTACACAGGTGTCCTAGCCATCGCTTAGGAAAACTAAAAAGGGAGTGGCACCAACCAGACCATAACAAACTACACCAGCAATTACCACACCCATAAGAATTTAAAACAGCACGCCGTTAAGAAATAAAAAGAGGACCAACCAAGTATTTATACAGAGGCTTTGAGCTTGAGTTAAGAGGACTAATTGCCACCTCTGGGCAAAAATAATAATAATACAGCTCAAGGCCGGTGAAGCACAGTGCACCGCAGACATCACAGTAGCATCGAGTTTCTGCGGGACTGTGGAATCGGAGAATGCCAGTTCCGCGCGGCCGGGGATACGACTGGCCTCTGTTAACGGAGCGCAAGCGCCGCAAGCGACGGGACCGTTACTGCCGTTACTCTGCCTGGAGAAAGACGATAGGTGTGTTTTAGGTTTGACAACCTTTTCCCCTTACAGCGAGCATGAGTGGTTGGGCTATTGTGGGGCCAGACAAAAGGTGGCGTGTACGGTTACCAATGGTTCACGACAGGCTCTGAGAGAGAGGCGGGCGGGCCTTGTTTGTTTTCAAAAGTCGGGTCCACTACCTGGACCGTTGGTGAAGTGGACATCACATACCAAGTACTGAATCAGAGCACTGGAACGCAGTATTCTGCGGCCAAGGCACATGATTCAGTCATTGTGTACATATTGATAATCACAAAAAAAAGAAATATCTCAAATAATTTCATTACTGTGCGATAAAGTGACAACGTATATTTTATACATGACCCACCCATTTTCTTGCTTCTATTACACAGACTAAAATAATGCATAGTCTTTCACCACATGGTAACAAAGAGACAATGATGGGCAGAAAGCAGACTGAGGTTTGTGGTATTGTAGTCATTTAAATGGTTGACGTCATACTAAAACCATTACATTTTCCTACCTATACCTCCCCTAATAAACCGGTTAATTATTCATGACTTAAAAAGGAGCTGTAAACAATATTTAAAGTGTTAAATAGCTCCATATTCTGACAGCCATCACTGACTGAGTGTTTGGTCAGTAACATGAGTTACCCAGTCCTTCCGCTCTGCAGTAAACAGTCACTTGTTTTACAGGTATCCCGTTCCCACTTTATCCAATCACGAGAGAGAACTCCACAAAGAGGCGGTCCTCTCTGCGTGTTGGGCAGACAGCAGGATTTCAGTGTTGACTGACAATGGCGGAACAGCCGAAGCTATAGATTCCAGAGCTCCACGGAATGGCTTGCACAACGTAGAAAAAAAAAAAAGCTGCCAGCATTTATATCGGTGGGGCCTTTCAAAAACATGTGGTGACGTGGAGGGAGGGGAGTGCTAACTGCAAAAACGGACAGGAAGTTAGCCGAAACCGCTTACAGTGCCTTTAAGCCTCAAACATTGGCTCCGATCTCTAGGTGGACACTGGAATATCGCGGCGATAACTCGAAGCGGCGTTCCCCGGGGGCCAACTCACCGGCACCAGGATCTGCTTGCACTTGCTGAGCAGTATGGCGTCCTGCAGCATGCGGTCTGAGACGGCCATCAGCGCCCCGCCGTGGCCCGGCGGCAGCGAGGCCAGGTGCAGGTTGAACAGCCGCTTCAGCTCGCTGAGCGTCAGCACACTGTCCCTCTTGAAAGTCTTTGACACAAAGTCCCGCAGCTCAGCGGGCGGCGCCGTGCCGTTGGCGTGGTCCGAGGCCGGGGAGCAGGCGCCGGAGTAGCCGTTGACGGTGCCGTTGAGGGAGCTGGTGGCGGCGACGGAGGTGGTGTCCATGGGCTCGCCGTCTTCTCCATCGCTGAGCGGCTCCTGTTTCACCTGGACGTTGGCCCCCGCCTGCAGCTCCTGTCTCTTGGTGAGGAGCGCGCGCTGCAGCGACGTCTGGCTCTGCAGCGCGCGCTCCTGCGCCGCCTTCAGCCGCTGCTCCCCGCTGACGTGCACCGAGTCTGGGGACAAGGCGGTCGGGGTACAGGCTTCAGCTGGGGCACGGCGGCGTAGTGCATTTCATTTCAACATAAAGACGACGCAGACGCATCGATACACACCTTGCGTTGGGGCGTTCTTGGGGAGGAAGTCGTCTTTGTTGAAATTGAAAACCTTCTCCAACCTGCAGGGGAAGACAACACGTGTTCACATGTAGCCGGGTCTCTGGGGACTAAGGAGGGTCAGGAGGAGCCCGGCGGGGAACCTACTTGCTCTGGATGCCGAGCCACAGCATTTGCTGCCTGTGGGTCACGTCTGGGTGCTTCTTAATGAACATGCTGTCGCTAGGCAACGCAAACTCCCAGCCACGGTTGATGCGCGGCACTGCCATGTGCTCCAGGAAGTCCTTGACGTCCTCTGGGGGAAGCTGGGGAATGCGACAAGAGGAGGACATTTTGTTCCACATTGTCATTTTGTAACACAGACAAAAATAATAATAATCATGAATGTAAACAAAACAGCCCCAGAAGCTTTCATCCAAAGGACTTCCACTGAATTTTGATCCAAGTTATTAATGAGCCAATATGGGGTGTGGCATCAACGATAGCTACAGGTAGACAGCTGGTGGTCAAACACCCAAATACTGTCAATAGACTTGGCAGGCCACTCAATTAACTATACTGCCAGGTGATTTTACAGTGCAGTTGTTTTACCTTGATAATGGCGGCCACTTCCTTCCTCATCAACCAGCGTTCAAGCGTGAATCTCCACATCTAAAAGAAGGACAAAGGGACAAGGTGACTTGAGGTCTGTGTGGGCTGCTATCAAAAAACACCTTGGACAGCTACAAGAGGGAATCAACTTAAAATGCACAGGTGCTTAAACAAAACCACAAACAAAAATATGAAAAGCTGCCATTGTGTCATGGGAACCAAAGACATTCATTTTAAATATGCTACTCCAACAAGTACGCAAAAATGATGCAATAACCTTGCAACAACTGAACTCTTGTTTTGCAGGCACTGTTTTCAGTTTGCTGGTATATCATTATGTCATATCGGCATTTCCTATGGGCCAACTACGTCCGCTCACCACAAAGTCCCTGCCCCGACACAGAAGCTCCGCAGGAACCCCACTGTGGGGACTGCAGGTGTTTTTAGGATACAACACGTCACTGGGGGAAGAAGAACATCGAGATTACTTTTCTTACAGGGTTAGAGGCTTACAGGCCAGCCTGCATGATGCCATATCATACATAATGCGTGACCGATTATGAGCTTTATTTAGTTGCATAATGACATACTGGACACTCTGCATCACTTTAGTACTTTCCTTCATCCCATAACAGCTGACTTCAAAGTTGTGTTTTAATATGTACCAATTAGGGTACTTGGTATTTAAATTACATTTGATACTGTAACATTTGAGCAACACAACTGATATCGATTCATTACTTGAAACACGAAAATACTATTCTTTGTCCTCTACAGGCAGTCTTTACCTTTTGACAACCCAGTTTCCCTGGACCAGTAGCGCCACCTGCTGGATGCAGCGCAGCACTGCAGTGGAGTCTATGCCCGAGGCAAGGAGACCCATGAGATTGGCAAAGGGCATCACCTTAACTGGAGCCCAACAAATTGAAAGGATTCATAAACATGCAATATACATTTTTTATCAAATGACTTTCCATGCACTTGTAAATGTAACCAAAGAGTAGAATCTAGTCTTTATTATCCCCAAGGGACCATTTGTTTCGCAGGATGTTTTGAGCAGCGGCATTTGAGCAGCAGCAGAGTGTACGCACCGTTCTTCATCAACGTTTTGATCTGCTCCGCCAGGGGCAGGGTGCGCAGCTGAGCCATGGACAGCACGTTGCTGGGACCCACCGGCCTCACACTGACATGGGACAACCAGAGGAGAGTCAACACACACACACGCACACGCACGGTATTTATTCACCACATTCAGTGTATACTTACATTTTTTCTTCAGCCATAGGGGGCATCAGCATGGCCAAGTACTCCCTGGGAAATAAATGAAGATGACAGACAATTTGGAAGGGGTCAGCCTCCACACACACACGCTTGTACTCATCAAGTGCACCAGGTTATGGGTGTGTTTTCTGCATGAACTGTACTCACTTTGGAGTTTTGACCAGTTCAGAGTTATCTGCGGCATCCATAGCTTGGCAGTACAGGTACTGTCTCTCATGCTCAGACCGCCCATCCTGAAAGAGATGAAGTGACAGTAACCACCGTGCCCAGCACACATACAGGGACACGTACCATAAAATAACAATAAGGAGGATTCATATCAATAGCAATGTCCCCCCCTAAAGAAGTGGGGGTATTTCTCCAATACAAAACCTAAAACATTGCAAGATGTTTTGGGGACATTTTAATTGATCAGTCAATTGGTCTTGGGCAAATCGAATCAGTTAGAATTATTGATTGGATCAAATGTTTTGATCTGCTTATCTATGCGTGTCAAACTAAATAGGGGAGCTCCGTTTATTTATTCCTCAGATAAACCCTTGAGCTAGAGCAACAGACCTAAATTTTTTTCCTAACACTACAAACTGTTGAATTAAGGAGGAGCAGAGTGGAGTACTAGTGTGTGTTAAATGGTTTTGGCGCCCCCTACCTTGAGGCTGTGGTAATGCAGGTGAACCCATGGTTCCTCTGCCTGCTTCCTCTGGAGGAACTCATAGGACTGGACCCTCCTCTGGCGGGCCTGCTCAGACTCCGGACGGGAAAACCTCACCTAGAGGACAAAATACAATAAAAAATAAATTAACCATTTTAAATTACATCATGTTCTTTTCAAGGTACGCAAACGCTTTACATAGTGAGTGTGTGTGTGGTTGGGAGGGGCATCCACTACCAAAGTATTCTTCCCTGGAACAGGACCAAGCATAATACAAATCCACCAGTTGATTAGAGCATGCCTAGATAAACATACTAAAAGCATAAACCTGCCCAGTAATTTCCCCCTCAACACCTACATGGAACAGCGCTACAGTATGTCCACCATTGACATGTTGGACGAGATAGAATTATTCTCTAATGCCCATTCTCATCAGCTCATCTCATGAAACCAACAAAAGACACCAACCCTTATATTTTACAAAGTGGCTGCCCATTATGATCTCAATAACATGAGTGAACACCAGTGGAGTGCCATTACCCCGCCCATCCCTTTAACTAATTCCTATGTTGTGTGTGCGTGTATAGGTTTTGAGCACATGTGGGTGTAACTGCATGAATGCTTACAGTAATGGCTTTGACATCTTCTTCCGCTTCATCCTGGGAGGAATCTCCCCCTGCAGGCAGAGATGCGAGTCATCCATCACAGGGCAGTTGGCTCTTTGTCACATCAGCGGCATAGCCAATACAGTCAGGTTGACATATCACTAATTGATCAACGTGCAAACAAACCTTCGTTGGCCGCCTCCCTCTCCCTCTGCTTGCCGTCGGCCCTGTCAAGGTAGGTGAAGCTGGGTCTCAACTGAAGGATTCCCTGCAACGGTGTGATATGGAGCTCCCCTATTGATGTCAGAGACAACACAATTTATACATATGGCAATATATCAACAACTTATCTCGCATTAAATTATGATATCCCTGTACTTCACAGGAGGCAAAGATACTTTCAAGATAAAGATATTTATTTAAACGGTATGATGCCCGGCTATACATACTGAGCTCTCATACTCTGCACTGAATAGGTAGGACCCCTGATACCCAAATATTAGAACCCCTGTGGAGGCTATGAACGTGCCGTCACGATCCCCATAGATGCATAGTAAATGGCTGAGACCAGCGTGTTCCAGGACGTAATGTAAACCACTTCACCTTTGCGGAACACGGCAGCAGCAAATCTGGAGGTGTTGGTGGTGGCCTGGATGGAGGCAAACGTCTGCTTGTCCATTATCTTCCTGCAAGATAAAAACCATTCAAACTGAGATAAATGCACCACATGTTTATTTACGTTTGAGGAAAAAGAACCACCATAGAGACAGTCTTGAGATAGAGATTGTCCTGGGTAATAAAGCATTTATAACAACAAACTCTTTGAGCCACTCCCCTCTGGCAGGAGGCTGAGGTCCATCAGGACCAAAACCTCTCGTCACAAGGACAGTTTTTTCCCCTCCGCCACTAGCCTTATTAACAAGGCCCGGAAAACGCCCTGACTCTCTCCACACCCCACCTCTGGCTCTACATGCCACTGTACTTAATCTGCTCTTTTAATCTTAATTCTTACTCTCATATTTTTTTATACGTTCTGTGTGTGTATATATTTATACTTATATTGTTTGTTCTGTTTAACCTATTTAACTTATTTTAGAGAATGTGACGTGCACCTACATTACCAAGACAAATTCCTTGTGTGTGTAAAAAACGTACTTGGCAATAAAGCTTTTCTGATTCTGATTCTGATAAAAAAAGAGACAAAGTATTCAAAATCCACGTAATAATAAACAAGTTCCTTAAAATTAAACTCAAACATCGCAGTAACTTAGTCAGTGGTACCAAATGGTTAATTTACTCAAAGGACACGGATACACGAGGACAAAACATACGTTGAGTAGGTGTTGGTTTCCTCATAGGTAGCACCATCCACGTTGAGAGCTATCTGTTCGCCCTTGCTGCGGCAGTAGTTGGGGCTCATTGTATTAATGGCCATTTCCAGCTCCACCTGTGACATATTAGACAGTAGTAATCCAATTCATATTCAAACCAAAGGAATGCTGATCCCATGATGCATTCTGATGTGCACGCACTATAGAAATGGTTTCCAGGGTATGTAAATAGCCTTAATTACCTTTTGCTGCTTGGGTTTTATCTTAGCAGATAAGTGGTTGACATCATCATAGGTCATAATAGATGGCCGTACAGGGTACTGTCAGGGAATTATAATACAGTAGGTAACACTTAGCAACCACCTCACTCCCGTTTTTCAAATGCAGTGTTGTCTTCTTCAACAATAGCAATGAAAATAACTTGAATTAGGGGAGGTACAAAGTTAAATCAAGAACATCATACCTGGAAGAGATAGAGCTTTTCTGCCAGACTTTTGGCTAGATAGACATCAATCTAAAAAACAAAACAAGACAGTTAAACATAATTTGTGACATCAAACCTAAATGTATCTCCTATAAAGAACATTGTGATTACCAACGAGATCAGTGAACGTCCTCTCCTGTTAGTACATTTTCAACATTGGTGGTCAAACAAACCAATTTAGAATAGACTGCAGATTTCTTACTAGCCATGGAAACTACTACTAGGCTTAGTACTAGAAGAACTGACAAGCAGTCCAACATTGATTAATCTATTATCTGTTCAGCAATGGATTAACATCGGGCTCTGCACCTACCTCTTCTATAATGGGGTCATCATCCTCTCCACTGGCCATATTGAAGGGGGCAGGTGAGTTATAATCGCAAAGCAGCAGATTTCAAAGACCTAACCTAGATGGAATGAAACATTTATATGATTTTACTTAACAATTCATCCAAATGAACCACCCAAAGTGACCCCATCGGCCACCCTGACCTGTCCTGTACAGAATAGTTATTGTATTCGTGGACATCTCCAACTCAACCTGCATAGTTGACATATAATGGTGACTATATTCACCAAGCATGTTTGAAATTATTCAGACGACCAGCTACCACCTACATATGTTAACTTATCAAAAGACTATAAAGAAATGATTACGATGAGGACTTCAACACTTCAATTCTAGAAATATAGACGACAGCGATAATAACATTACAATGCAGGTTGTGGCTGACAGGTAAAAGTTCAGCATAGGATGAAACAGTATGCAATCTACTATTTTCTTATGTTACGTAATGTATATAATCAATAGCATGATTCTTCCGGGCTGGTCAATGCATATATGTATATAATATAAAGATGGCAATCGTAACAACTCGTATAAAGAAGTAAAGGCATCTAGGTAGCTTGCAGAGCTAGCAGCAGCCCAATCTTTAGACTGTCAGGCCTGTACTGTCCCCGGAGCACCCGGCAAGTTTAACACGGTGTGCCAAACGACGTCCACAAAACAATGACGATAGACACCAACGTGTCTAATATTTAACTTTAATAGTTTGAATGCAAAGATAATTGCGATCAGAATAGCTATACAGTCGGTTGGTAGCCGGTGGGCGCTAGCTTGACAAGAAGCAGTGTAACCGTTAGTGATACGCTAGTATTAAAATAAACCACTTCATAGTCTTTCAGTTCAAATGTATGTTCTAGGCATATGTCGGCCTTACCTGCACAGTTTGCGGGAGAGCTTTTGCTATCTCATTCGTAAATTCAAGTGTGGCTGTTAACAGTACGGTGTCTAGTTCATGCTAGCACAGCTGAACTCTATTGGTGTGGTACTTGGTGCCATGTTGACTCATTTGCAGACACGTGGGGTTGATGCCCATAATGCATAGCGAACCAATGCATTTTTACAGTGGATATTTAACATTTAACTGACATTGCCTATTTTATATATAACTTAAATGTGTGGGTAATGTAGCTTGTCAAAAATAACATAACAGGTCCACAAACAACAGCGCCTCAAACTAAAATGTATTTGGCAGCGGTGGGATTTGAACCCACGCCTCCGAAGAGACTGGAGCCTTAATCCAGCGCCTTAGACCGCTCGGCCACGCTACCTTAATGTCACTGTGAGAATATTCTTTTAATTGTACAGCTATAAAGTAGGTGAAAGAAACCTACGTATACCCTTGATAATCCTGCCTTTTATTCTCTCTGCGGTCACTGCACTTTGTGTTATTTGAAGTCATTGTTTCGGTAATAAATGTAAGGCTCTTCTTATGGCACGAGACTTCTTACAACATTTACTAATACAAGCCGAAAAAGCTTTATTTTACGAATATATCAATTATCCCAATCACATGCATCATGCAAAACATTATTTTACATAACGTTAGCTTTTTAAGTGCCATGTAGACAATTATTTATGGTTCTCCATTCTTGCATTCAAAATATTTGAAGATCCAGGTATCTTTCCCCTATACATTTATTAGGTTTTAGGAGTTAATATTGAGGAGCACAACATACATTCTCCTGTCAAAATCAGGCACAGATATGTACTGTTTTGAGAAAACACAGATCAGAGAATTTGACAGTCTGAGAAAATAAAATGCTATAAACCTATTACAAAAAATACGTGCACACTGTAAACATTGAAGCCCTATCAGTTGACCCTTCTTTCCCCCTTTGTTTTTTTTTGTTTAAAAAAATGCATATATCAAATGAGATGAACTCGTCCTCCTTCTCCCTACTCCTCCTCCATCTGCGCCCACGCCTCCTCCGCCTTCATGTAATACTGGTTGGCCAGCCGCCCTTTCATCGCCTCCATGGCCGCCTCCGCAGCCTCCGTAAACAGATCACCTGTAGGAAGGAGGAACAAGAGGCCGAACATCCCATTCGTAACGGCAGAGATCAGACACCACCACAATCCTACCAACCCATCGATTTAATGTCATTAATGGAAGCCATTCAAACTTTATTGGACAAACAAATCCATTAATTATGCGTACACCGTATTTGACCTGTATTTATACTGGTTAGTCTCATTGAGGCTAAGCACCTCTTCTGCAAGACAGACCTGAGTCGAAACATACATCCAGGCATCACTGTTAGAGCCATAGCTTTGGTTTAAAATGAGGTGTTCTGGCCTTTTCCCCCCCCAATCAACATGTATGTTTAAAATCCTTGGGACCATTGAGCCGTTGGGGTATGGGTGCCATTTATTTAGACAGAAGAGGAAAATGCTTTGGAACAAAAGTGATGGCTGCAGTGAAAATGTTACACTAACATTTCTAAAATATAAATTGGCTCATACAGACGGAGGCACAGTCAACTCTAAACAGGTTTTCTAACAGCCTATTTCACTCAGTAATAGTTGATGGATGGCTATGCAGTTCCACCCAAATTCCACTCAAATGATAGCTCTTAAATCTTACTACAGCACCTTTAACAATAAACATGATTGCATTGCATCAATCCACCCATCCATTCACAATTATTCAGAAGCCTAAAATGCACACATGCTCACCTGCTTTCTGGGGGTCTGCAGTGAGGTTGAAACCCCCCTCTTGGTACATCTCTGCCTCCCTTGCGAGGACCATGTAGCGTGGGTCATCCTGGAGCCCGTCAAAGTCTCCCCCCTCATCTTCGTCACACATGTCTAGGGCACTGGCATACCAGTAAACAGCTTCCGCCCAGTCCCGCTTCCTGAGAAATTGCAAAAGGGGTAATTGTGTTCAATAACTGAAAGGATGACAAAAGACTCCAAAGATTGGGTGATACCCTGTTGGTGGCAGCATTTTCATTAATGATCCTGCGTGCTGGGATTTTACTTTGGGAATTGAGATGGGTGGAGGAACTGAATGCAGAATTCAGCTCCTCCACTCCTAGTGTTTAGAACAATGGAACCAAGGTGGAACCAATAAAGTGAATAAGGCCCATTAAATAAAGTATATAAAAACAATCTTCTAATCTTCATTTCCCCGTCTACATAGAACTCACTCGACGACCCGGTATCCCAGTCTAGCTGATCCCCCACTGACCTGTCGGCTGACAGGTTAAGTCCGGTGTCGAAGGCCCTGGCTACCAGGATCATACAATGTCTGTCCCCAGCCTTGGCCGCCTGGATTAGGTATTTGAAGCCCTTCATCTTGTTCCCAGCGTTGTCCTGCGTCAAAGCCAATTTTGAAAAGGAAGGAATACAGTACAGGAGTTGTACCATCATCCTAAAAAGTTAAACCTGCACTATTTAAGTTTTCCCATTAGCAGCCTGAGTTGGAGCTACATTTAAGTTTATATAATTTTCAGACAACAGTTAATGTCATCTTAGATTTTCCCTAACTTCCCTAGATGGATTCACTCGTGGAAAGGCACATATTTGAGAAACTTCCTAGTTCAGATATTTTTTTGTGGAGTAAATAGCTGCAGTAGAAAAGTTAAGGTAGGTCAAGTTTAAAGATACAATCCAACAAAAAGTTTGCACTTAAAGCTAGGGTAGGCAACTTGACATGCCATATCTAATCTTAAGGAAGACATATTAAAAATAAGATACGATCGACTTTACAATCTACAAAGAGTCCAGAAGGTTTATGTATTTTTGTATCTGAAATTCCTACTCTATTATTACTATCCTGTACTTTCTGCCTTGACATCCAAATTTCCCATCTGGGATTAATAAAGTACCATCTCATCCTATTCTATTAACAATCTCACATAGTTAAATCTGGTAAGGGCGGAGTTCGAGAAACAGTGAGAGGAGACAACAACCAGACGCATACTTCCAGTTGGACGTCCGTCAGGATGTGATGGGGCAGCTGCATGTAGCACTGTCCCAGCGCCACGATGGCCTGCAGCTCCCCGCACATGGAGGCCCGCTCCAGGTGGTACATGGCCGAGTCCTTGTCCCAGGGCTCATCCTTCTCACAGAAACGGCCCGACTCGTGGTAGTGCACCATGGCCAGGTGGACCTGGAGGACAGGAGGGGGAAAATGACTAAAGGAATGAAAATAGTAATTGTTTACCCTTTTTTGGGCTATTTACAAACAAAAAAAAAGCACAAACCAATAAAAGGAGAAACATGTTTCAATTATTTATACATAATGTAATTATTATATTTGATCAGAATTAGCAATGTTATCAATATTTTTATGAAATATTATTTGTTTGAGTACATTTATATACCAACATTTGGGGGTTGGATAGAGTAGTGGCTGTTGTGAGTTTGACTCCCAACCAAAAGGCACTACTGGGTTTGATTCGCAATGTCCTTAAACATTCCTTAGGCATCCTTGAGCAAGATGCCTCAACTTCTACCTGCTCTGAATTCACTGTAAGTCACTTGCTGCTAAATGATAAATGAAGACCCAACTCAAATCTCCTCATCATCACCATACGTACCTTGCCCAGGATGGACTGTCCAATCTTCCTCTCCAGCAGGGCAGAGTTGAGCCTCTCCATCTCGACGGCCACGCACGACGACCGGTGGATATGAGCTCTAGCAGAATGGTAGAAGCTCCACTTCTCTTCTGTCAGCTGGACACATGCACACGCACACACAAAATCCCACAAGAAATCCGTCAACATATTTATTAAACTGATCCCAAAGAATGAGTCCATTTTCAAACACACGAAGCAGGTGCACACTTCAAATAAATCTCAGGAATGTCCTCATCCACAGACATTTTCTGTGGATCTAATTAAAGATGTTTGTCATCTGATCTGGAAGAGGACATTCCTGTTGTTCACTCAAGCGATTAACAAGCAGGTGAATGAAGGAAATGCAGCAGAGGGGATGAATGAATTATATCAGCAAGTAGATAGCACTCAGGACAGGACAAGCCATTCATAGGTAGATGGGTTTTTTCCCCCCAGATTGCTTTGTTTGCCTCAAATATCGGTTTTTCTGACTGTTTCCGGCTGTTTTCATTGGCCAGTAGAGTCCTACTTTATAGTCTATAGTTGAGACCATAGCAGCGATAAAAGCTGTGTGTGTGTGTGTGTGTGTGTGTGTGTGTGTGTGTGTGTGTGTGTGTGTGTGTGTGTGTGTGTGTGTGTGTGTGTGTGTGTGTGTGTGTGTGTGTGTGTGTGTGTGTGTGTGTGTGACATGCATAGTGCCTCACATTTACGCCAGCATTGACCCTCTAGGTCATTAAGCCAAGATCCATGAAGATGTATAGACAAGCTACTACTCTAAGAGATATAGCTGCACCTCAACGCAATGCTGACGGCCCGTCTTAAAGGGCCATGCATGCAGATAGTCACCGATTCCATTTGCGGGGTGCCCACGTATACGTTTGCAGAGAGTCTGCTGGAAGCTACCATCTTCCTCTAGTGAGGGTTAGAGACGGGAGAAAAATAAGTAAAGTAGCAATTCAAATCTAAATTTACATTTAAATGAAAAGGAGGATACTGGCTGCAAGACCTAGTAAGTGATGAGACAAGCGAGGATTCTGGGTAAAACAACACGAAGAACAGGAGAGTGGGTGAGGAGGGCAGGGTGTTTTGGTTTTGGGGTTGGGAGGGCAGCATAGGGAAGAATCTGATAGGGTGACCTAGCGCATAAATGGCGGTGATTATGATTAGGTTGGTGATCATAAGGTCGGCGGGTTGTTTGACACATAGGGTGGGTGTTTTTTTTCTTTCTTACCCGTCTGACACTGTCCTCGTCCGACTCGGAATAGTGTCGCTGGAAGCGCTGATTGGCCTAAATACAACATGCATTACCACAGAAGAAGAAGAAAATACAAAATTGACATACTCTCTTATGTACTCTTCTAAAACAAACAAACCATGTGAACTAAGATGGCTGAGAAAGAAAGGGTTAACTTTAAACATTGAAACACAACAGACAAACATAATACTAAGCCAATACCTAAAAAAGCGGGTCCCACCACATTTTCTATTTTCGGTTTATCACTCGTATAATAACCTTGTACACAACGATATCGTCAAAAATAATATAAATCGTCGATCGTATCCATCAGGATCACTGAAGTTGCGAATCGAAATACATATGTGAAAAACGTTGATTCTTTGTAGTCAAGTGGAGGGGAATGAGTGGAGGGGAACGAACAGAGGAGTAGGATGTGGTGCTGCATTACCCCGTCTACGTGGTCCGGGTGGTCCCCATCACTCCTCTTCTCGCTGGGGTAGCCGCTGTCTCCACCGCTCTCCGAACCCTACGGACAGCAGCGGGCAAACCACAAGGAGGTCACCGTAGCGCTAAAGTTAAAGGGGATTCGGCACGCTCAGAAATGTTATAGTGCTGCTTCATACGTGTGTCTTGAAAAAAATCACAGCCTGCCACATTGTGTCCGTTCCCCGTGACAAAATCACCGTGAAGTTGGACCATTGATGTCATTTCTCCAAATCGGACCAATAGGCACACAAATCCTGTATCTATGACGTTGATGGTCAATTATCTTCCGGGAAACAGAGTAGGTGTTGCAAAACACGATTTGTTCGTAACTCGCACATGAAGCATTTCTCCCTTGTATTACAAAGTAGCCGAGTGTGGCGGTTCCCCTTTCACCCTGCAACAGCAGACCCCAGGCAACATATTTTTAACCGGTTTAACTGGACTCACCTGGTTATCATTTGTGCTGCTATTGCCGTATCTCTCTTGATCATCGTTGCTATTGTAGGACATGCTTGTGAATGCTGGAATCAAAAACCAAACAACACACAAACATCTGTGATCTCTCTCTGCTTTCACCAGACGGCTGCGTTTCTTATCGTTGGTACGGTATTGTCTGTGTGTGTGTGCGTGAGTGAGTGCGTCAGTGTGTGAGTGAGTGAGCGTGTGTGCATGTTTGCGCGTGAGTGAGTGTGTCAGTGTGTGAGTGAGTGAGTGAGTGAGTGAGTGAGTGAGTGAGTGAGTGTGCACGCACCGATGGGGGACTTGCCCATGGAGCTGGGAATGGCCATGGGGAAGCAGGGCTGGAAGTGAGGCGAGCAGGGCACCGAGTCGTTGCCTTCGCTCATGTTGTCGTCGACGGACGAGGTCTCTGACAGACGGGAGAGCAGCGGGGGGGCACGGCACCCTGAGAAGGTGCGCACGCGGGGAGACCCACACTGCTCCTCGCAGCCCCTCAGCACCGTCTGGGCGGACTTCTGCAATTTGAAGAAGAAGAAAAAACGAAAAGGTCACGTTTTATTTACAGAATGGGAGAATAGTCGGATAAAGGGAGTTATAAGGCTTTACTGTTCCTTTTATGTGACATAGCTGTACATTTTATTCTTTGTTATGATTGAAACCAGAAACCAGATTTTTTTGTTTGAGCACGTCTATACAACACATTTCCATTTGTATTACAAAAATTTACACTCAAGTTTGACTTTGGGATTTCTTTCTACGCCACTTTATAATTTCCTGTGACTCTGAATAAACCAGCTGGTCTGGAATTGATAATTACTCAGCCCTCCTCACAAGCACAACTAATATGTGTGTGGGACAACAGAATAGCTTACAACTTGCCACAGAAAACCAAAGGGGCATACTAACATGGAGTTGCCAGGTCTATTAAATCCATGACATAATAAAGAAAATGAAAAAAACTCAATTTCCAACTTGACATCACATGACTCAGTATGTCCGTCACAAAAAGGTAGCTAATCATTTTCCACTCACAAGTAATTTGTTGGTGCCGTCCAGCTGAGCCATCTCGGACAAGGAGTGATCGAAAGGAGTCAGGCCCATGCTCTTGCAGATCTTGTTACACAGGTGAGAGTGGAAGAACAGTGCCATGCCCCGCACACCTGCAACACACGCACCCGCACACACACACACACACACACACACAAACTGAATTTGAATTCCCCTACATGTATTCATTTGCCTATAACCAACTCCAGGGATGCCTGGAACATCAAACCTGACGATCGACAGAGTCAACGGAGCTATTCCGTTGTGCTGATCGTAATCGTGAAGCGTACCCAGATTTCCATCTCCAAAGTCGTCGCCCTTCTCTGTGTGGATCTGGGGGTCCGTGTAGAGGTCCCCCACCCCCTGGATGTCCACCACAATCAGCTGGTGCCCCGAGCGCTCGAATGTAAAGTGGCTGAAGGCCTGTAGTACGGTGGTAAAGAGGGATAGGGAATCAAGGGGAGAAAGATAGGGAGATAACTGAGAAATGGAAAAACAGACGGATGGAACATGGCAGAGACCGATGCATGAATTCAACACACCATTAGGGATGGGGATCAGCATTCAACAATGCTTTTTGAGTGCCGATACGAATTGTATTGCAATTCTGTATATATTGCGATTCTGTAAATATCACAATTACATATTGACTATAGGAGAATACACTATTCTCTGTAGGACATAACCTACAAGTACATAACCTACTGTGTTAGTGATTATTTTTTTATTTTCCCCTCCATCCCTACATAGAACACACCATGATATTGTTTATGGATGAGAGTTCATGTATAAGGCAGTGGGCCTTACCTGGGGCGTGAGGCGTATGTTGTCATCCCTGACGAAGCCTGAGTTGGAGTTGTACTTGATGTACTTGCCCTCTATGTAATGCTCCAGATGGAAGAGGGGCTTGCCGGGCCTGCTGATGATCTCCACCACACACATCTGCATGATGTCCACCTGCACACGCAGTCAGTTGGGTTTGAAGGGAGAACCAAGCACCCTCATTTCAGCTAGTCCTCCGTCCATTATCAAAATAAAACTTCTGTGATCACCAAACAAAAGGACACACGCACGCAAACACACACACACACACACACACACACACACACACACACACACACCTGTTTGGGCGGGCGGTGGCGGTTGTACTCCTCGCCCCACAGCTTGGCCTCGTTCTGGAGCCGCACGTCCTCAAAGTACACGTCCCGCTCTACCGGCTGCATGTAGCGCTTGGCCACGTAGTTGGCGGCCGACTTCCAGTTGCTGCTGTGGGAGAAGTTGGACAGCTTCTTCCTGGGGGGGGGGGGGGGGGGGAGAGAGACCACGGAGACAAGGGAGTCTCGTTTTTGCAAGGATTGGAAAGTGATTGCAATCCGTTGCAGTACAATTTAAATACAAACTCACTACCGGATGTCTTGTGTGCCTTTGCATGTGTTTAGGTAATGTACGATGGCTTCTGCATTACAATGTTTTTTGTAGTGTACATCACGAAGAACATTAACTACAGAAAGAACACAGATGAATTTCCTCTCTGGAGGACAGTAAAAATCTAACCGAATCAAAATGATGAAATGAGTGGGGTGGCGGTGGGGCGCTGTATGACTCCCAGCCGAAAGGTCCTGGGTTTGATCCCCAAAAGATGTCTACCCCGCCACTGCTCCTTCAAGAAATGTACCTGTATTCACTGTAAGTTTGGAAATCTTATGCAATTGCTAAATAGTACTAGACTACACAGCCTGGGTGTGTTATTGTTGTGATGACCAAAAGGGCAAAAAAGGCTCTTGGGATAAAAGCCTATTTTCTCTTGTGAGACCCCACGTGTGCAGACAGTGGGCGTTTCTTTCTCTGGTTTTGGAAAGGATGTTTTCCTGTGGGCTACTGCCAACGGCACACATTCCAAGAGGTGGACTCATATAACTCATTCCTGGAACGTATTCCCTTGTTTTGTTACCGATGTCACATGACACCACAGAACAAAAATCTAATCAATCTAGCGGGTACAGTCCGACTCGCATGGCTTAAAGAATGATGACATATCACAAAAACATACTCTTTATATCTATGAAAGGAAAACCCCAATATAAATCACTTGGCACAGATTGGCTGAGAATTTCTTTGCCATAAAGTTTGAATGCTCTCAGTGGACTGTGTGAAGAGATGTGTGGAATTTGGACCTCAGTGACTTATAAAGTGCTCTCTCTATGGAGAAGAGGATACAGATGATACAGATGCCCATCTGCAGGCTTTACTCACGTCCTGAAGCATTCTCTCATGGCGCCGCATCCAAAGGGCTAGAGGAAAGACACACACATTTGTTGTGTGTTGTGTGTAACAAGAAGGTTGTTACCTTTTTGTTTGTTTTTGTTTGGGCATACCTGGGCTGCCATTTTAATATGGACTTCGTCTTGGGCCCATTCCCCTTTGACAGCATTGTACCTATGGAGAAAATGGAGAGTGTTTGAAATGAAGTCAAATATAAACATAGACTATACAATAATATATTGACGTAATCTATCGATGTATCGATATTGTGCTTCTGCTGGGAACATATATTGTGGTGTTTAGGGTTTGAAGCGTTGCCCTTTGCCCTCTTGTGGGGACTAACTGTTATGTTTAAGGACATATTATAACTCCTTATCATGTGGACACAGATGATGTGTGTGTGTTTCCTTCCCATCTGGAATAACAAAAGACAGGAATAACAGCAGTGTGTGTGTGTGTGTGTGTGTGTGTGTGTGTGTGTGTGTGTGTGTGTGTGTGTGTGGTAAATGATAGGGTCAGTGTGGCTGTTTGACTTGGCAGGGTTATAGTACATTTAATGAATAGTGCATTTGTGCAGCCGAGGTAGGCGTTCCAAGTCAAAGATGAATTTATTCTAGATATTTGAGGACCTTTTGCAACACATCAAGTCATATGCTAAAATTACACAAAATCAACACAAAAACACAACATTTGTTCTCATTCTGGCAAAACACCATGTTCCTGTGGTATGGGGGGGCGTGGTTTAGCGCCGGCTGCAGACTGAAAAGCGGAGGGGCTCAGACGGGGAAACAGACACAGCTGTAGGAGATGAGCGCAATTAGGTAGTAAGATACAAATGTTAACGTGGTGTTGTGCTCTCCCGACAGTGAGGTCGGGTCCAAATATGCGGTTTGAGGAGAGGCAAGCGCGGAGGCTACACAGCAGTGACTTTAAGATAACGTGTGTGTGTATGGCGGCGCAAAGGCTGGAGGTTGGCCACTCGTTGTCCCCTCCGACGTCAAATAAAAGCATTCAAACGTGTTCCTTGCGTCTGTGTCTAACTGAGAACCCTGTCAAGTAGCGTAGACGACGCTACAGTTCCCCATGCTAGTCGTCATACCACAGAGTGCAGACTAACGTGGACAGAGGAGTGGGGTTACAACCAGAGATAAAATTAGCGCACAAGAAGTGAACACGTGGAACAGATCCCAGCTCCAGACCTTTTCCCCTTCCCACCCCTGTGTGTGTGTGTGTGTGTGTGTGTGTGTGTGTGTGTGTGTGTGTGTGTGTGTGTGTGTGTGTGTGTGTGTGTGTGTGTGTGTGTGTGTGTGTGTGTGTGTGTGTGTGTGTGTGTGTGTGTGTGTTACTCTGGGGTTGGAGTTGAGCCCTCATGGGCCAGACTGGTGGAAAATATATATAAACCGGTTGGTGTGTTGCGCAACTTCTTTCAGGAGATTAGTGGTGGTATTTGTCAACAGTACAGTACACACACCTGACCTAGATACCAGCTAATGCCATAATACAAGAGGATTGAAGTAGAATATCGGTTGGGCATTTCAATGTAAATAAATAATAATAAAATATTAAAGAAATTATTAAAAACATAAATAAATAACGTAGTCTGAAAACATCTACAAAGGTTTTTAATCAGTTAAATATTTTCCACGTTTGAATTAGCCACACACATTAAGCATTTACATTTCTCAGTGTTTGACAGCTCCCACCAATGGTGTTAAACCTTAAACATTTAGGTGAGCGGTACCTGTAGCGCGTGCACAGCTCTGTCTCCTTCTCCTCCAGGTGGAACTCAGCCCAGGGGTCAGGCATGGCTTTGGCCTTCTCGATGGCATGTTTCCACGCCGCCTGTCAAAGGGTGAAGCAAACAGCACGCCATTGCTAATTTGTTTGTCTGTCCGTCTGCTTACAGTTGACGGATGATGCAGATCATCGTGTATGATCACAAGCGAGAGACCAGAGTGGGTGTTGGAAACAGAAGACTGTGTCTGCTGTGATTGAAAGACATGATGATTCAAGTCCACAGCACGGGACACTTGAAGGGAAAGAGAAATTATAAGGAAAGGAAGGAAAAGGTTTGCGTGATCCAGTCAAAGAACATGAAGAAAAGCATGCAAATGAGGATGTCATTTCAATAATGACCAGAAGCCAACAAATATATATAGATATATATAGATATAGATACAGATTTCGAAAGATGATACTTGGCTAAAAAGAGAACATCTATTTCAATTGAAAATCTCCTAGAAGTAACAGTAAGCCAAGTGTCAGTAGTAGTAGTAGTGTATCACCCAGGCCAGTAATTCTATCCTGAAGCACTTTAGTGTGCAAAACTGCCCAGGCTACTTCAACACGTTGGGAACATAAACATGTTTATATTTAATATATACAATTTGATTGTAAATATCCATTCAAGTTTTTCTTACAGAATCCAAATTAAGATCAAGTGGCCAAATCCACTTCCACTTACAGACCAGTCCACTTCCTGTTTCATTATCTGACTGCTAGTCTGAATAACACATAGCCTGTGATATGTCACTGAGGCCCTGGATAATTGGGTCTTTAAATTCATAACATCTTATACAATTCCATCATTTTGGATCCTAGAATAGAACATACCATTAGAGGTAGTAGTAACATAGTAGGACACAGTAACCTTTTGACAGACATTCATAAAACGCTGACAGTGTTTTTATGGGTGGATTAACACTGTCCACAGTTACAGATAGTACAGGAGAGAAAGAGAACGAATGGGTGCACCGGTTATGATAGATTAAACATTCACAGTGAGGAGGATCACGGAAGTAGACGGCATGCCCAGGGAAAAATAAATAAAGACATGCCCAGTGCCCACACAGTGAAGGAAAACAGGTAGACGTTAATGGGGGAAATTGTGTCAGGACCAGGGAGGTAAAAGAAGAGGAGGCTAGAGAGAGAGGGGTTTTCACCGATGTATGAGGAAGGAAAGGAAAGAAAAAATTTGGTTGTCCGGTAACATACCCTCGCATGCTCAGTAACAGCTGTGTCTGATTGGGGCTCTGACACCGACACCGGCTCGGTTGCATTCTACGTAGGAAGGTGAAGGAATATTATTTTTAAGAAATCTGCTTTTCATCCATTATAATTTATATATTTATAGGCGGTCATAGGAATAGAGAAACACTCTCATTGACATACTGACACCAAGAGTGTGAATTGTTGAGCTTTCTGGCTGTCAACCTGAAGCCAAGGCATGGATGCCCAGCACACATTCACTGTCCAGATCAGAGCTGGTCGAATAGAACAAAAATCAAGAACCCAAGTGTCCATTACAATACCTAAATGACACTATGGGTGCCAGGAAAATATCAAAACACTTAAAAATTGTGATTCAATATTCTATGTTGGTTCTATCTTATGTACACAGCTCATTTCAAGACTGTCCAACTGCTGACAGTTGTTAGCTGTTGATGCATTGATGTTATCATCACAGCGT
>JACYXH010000410.1:290000-292500 GCA_026745465.1 Lota lota | reverse complement strand
TTGTTTGTCTGCCATTCGACTCCACCTGTGATTGATAGGCAATATGTATTCCCAGAACCAATCAGGGAAGAGATGTCCTTATTGGTCAGAATCGAGCAGGGAGTGGCCAAAAATCATAATTGTCTCATACAGAGGCCGACGCAGTCGACTAGAAACAGATATTCTCAAAGAGCATTTCACTCAGTAATAGCGGACGGATGGCTATTGCATTTCTCGCAAATCACACTCAAAATTAAAGCTCTAAAATCTTACCCACAGCACCTTTAATAACAGTAAATTACAATAACAGTAAATAATAACAATACTGCATGCACTGGAAGACGTTCACTAGCCCACCAACCTTGAGCGAAGGTCTTAGCGTTGCGATGGTCTTCCTCCATCCTGTCCACCATCTCTGTCAGGGCCAGCTTGCCTGCGACCGCAATGATCCCAGCCTGACGCATACCTCCTCCCAAGGCTTTCCGACATCGCAGGGCCCTAGAGATGAAGTCTTGCGGGCCGGCCAGAATGCTGCCGATAGGGGCTCCCAGACCCTGTCAGCAATCACATGCATGAGTGATTATTGTGGGATGTTAACGGCGACATTATACTGATACCAAATCACACAGCCCTAAACCTTTAATGCAATGGGCGATGTTTATAAGACTTTTATAATGAAAAATCTAAAGAAAATTGGAATACCTGTAAAAAAGTGGTAGTATCCAAGCATTTCCCAGATACTTCACACATCCCTTTGATACAATGTGCGATCATCAATTTATGACTGATTCAAATCAGTGATTATAAATATTATTTATGAAAAACATACATATTTTTAATTTCTTTACTTACTTTTTTTATTATCTTTTTGTCTATTCATTAATTAACCCATTTCATTACTAATTAAGCCTTTCGTAATTTTTGAGTGTGTGGATGTGTGCGTGCGGTCTCACCTTTGACATGCACACACTGATGGTGTGTGTGCGTGTGTTACGGTCTCACCTTGGACATGCACACACTGACTGTGTGTGTGTGTTGCAGTATGGTGGCTGGCGACACCCCGAGGACCACGGCAGCGTTCATCAGGCGCGCCCCGTCCATGTGCACCCGCAGGCCATGCTCATCCGCAATCGAGCGCACCTATATGGCCAGGGAAATACATCTTAAAGTGGGCTCATGCCTTGAAGTTGTTGTTATACTGAATAGTCCTCCTTAAATGTACTTTCAATGAACTTCCCCTTTGACACCGTCAAAGAAGAAGTGACCTTTAGATAAAAAAGTGACCCAGAGTTGCTATTAAGACAGGAATCTTCCTCCTCTGAACATCAAAAACATGTACACACACTCTCGGACGCGTGCACACACACATCCTCGGGTATGCACTGTAACGGTCTGGTCAGTATGGGAATGTCCCATACAGTGCACCAGCTCTTAAAGAAGAGCTGGTGCACAGCGATGGCATCAAGTCTGTGCATCTGGCGACAGCCATTTTGGGGAATCGTTACAATGCACGTTTGAGTAAAAGAGTACCGTCTATCTTTTTTGGAACGATAATAAAGGATTTACTACTACATGACAACAACCTCTTGCACACACACACACACACACACAAACACACACCTCTTTTAAGAAGGCAAGAGGCAGAACGCGGCCTCCCTGTATGTTGTGAGTGTTCTCCAGGCATATCAGGCGTGTGCGTGGGAAGTGTGGGTCGGGGTAACCATGGCGAATCTTGGAGACCAGCTGGTCCAGGTCAAACGTTCCATCTGGGAGGTTGGTTATCGTTCTGGAGTGGACACCAGCCAACTGCAGAAAAATAAAACCTATATCATTTTTTTTGCAAAATACACTTGAAAGTAAGATTTGGCTAAAACATAATAGAAGTGTAGGACTGTAATGTTGCAATGTTGTAAAACATTTGGTTTGAGGCGACAACGTTTTGTGACCCCATGTGCTTTTTCGTGCAGCCACAGATATATGGCACTAATATGTAATAAAGCCCCGTTTGGGAGGAGCTTTGAGCCCTCTGCCATCGCTATCCTCAACAAACTCACTACCTTCGGTGTCATGTGTTGTTGTGTGAGTGTTTGTGTGCTATGTGTTCTCTATGTAATTAATGTTAAATCTATGTGATGTAAACCGCTGGCACTGAATTTCTTCTCTGGAGGAGAATACTAATCGTATCTAACTGTTTGGTTTTTATGAGTGTTCAACTCATGGAGAAGGCTGTAAATAGCATTCCAGTGATTAAGGTGATTGGAGATCTACGTTGTTACCCTTCATTTACTCTCACCTGTGCACTTCCGCCTTGCTCGTAGACATGCAAGTGGGACAGATCCCCCATTATCACCTCGTCTCCCCTCTCTCTGCAGTGCACCATCACTACAGGGGGGTAATATATGCAACATACTGTATTCTATTCTGCTAGCTCATAGAGCAGACTGGTGCAGAAATAGGTGGACGATTTTGTGTTTCTGGCATTTATCTGTGAGAGATGCTTCACCTGCAATCAGATTCCCCA